>VMDO01009865.1:62464-74949 GCA_007922755.1 Pedetes capensis
TTTTTTTTTTTTTTTTTTTTTTTTGTACTTTTTGAGACAGGTCTTGCTAAGTTATGCAGACTGCCTCTGGTCTCAATCTTGCCATCCTCCTGCCTCCACCTCCGGAGCCACAGGGATTACAGGAGTGCACCACACCGGGAAAGCACTTCTATTTTAATAACAGCAAAAGGTAGTCAAGAGACTGAAACAAACAAGGAGGAAGTAAGTGTCTGGTGAAGCCACACCTTTGCATGTGGGAAAGGAAGGCACACTGGATCAAGGAATTGCATTGCAGTGACAATAGTATTAAAATTACGTATATTACTGGTTGTAGCCCTAGCCCGGTGGCATCTGATCCCACCAGATCTCAGAAGCTAAGCAGAGTGGGGCCTGGTTAGTACTTCGATGGGAGACTGCCTGGGAACACCAGGTGCTGTAGGCTTGGAAGACAGACCTGGCAACCCACTCACAAAAATCAATCCTAGGAACAGCAGAGAAGCACTGACAATAGTGTTTCACCTGTTGTACGCAGGGTGGCTATGAGTTGGATACCGACCAGATGGCACCTAACAACAACATATTAGTGGTAGTTTACATCCGTACCACTGTGGTGTCCGATCCCATCGGATCTTGGAAGCTAAGCAGGGTTAAACCTGGTTAGTATTTGGATGGGAGACTGCCTGGGAATACCAGGTGCTGTAGGCTTGACAGAAGGACCCAGCAGCTCACTCCCAAAACACAATCAGTTATTGAGAACCCTATGAATAGCAGAGAAGCACTGACAATAGTGTTTCACCTGTTTTACGTAGGGTTACTATGAGTTGGACATCAACTCAACAGCACCTAACAACAAATAACACATTACTAGTAATAGCAACGTCATTTTGAGAGCCATGACCTATAATCCTGTGAAGTCCTAATTAATAGCACTACTTCCTGACTGAAAGATCATGTTAAAACTCAAGAAGAATACCAGATGTTTGGATATTTAAAGGCTAGGACTTAAGTGGCCAAGATTGTGATTGTCCTCCAAATGCCAGTGTTCATCTTCCTGGCACACTTTCCAGCATCCCTTACCTTCAGGTTTGCAGATCTGGCCAATGAAATGTATGCAGAAGGCATATGTGTCACCCCAGGCTGGGGATATTAAGAGAATGTGAATCTTCTTCCACATGTTGTTTTTCCTCTTTTGCCAGCTGAACTCAGAGGCTCTGGTGGAGGGTTCAATGTTGGGGCATTGAAGGGAATGATGGGATATCCAGCATGCCAGAGAGGGATAAGTAAGCTGGCCTGTACTTGAAGAGAGAAATATTTCACCTCTCAGGGTTGTTCACTGCAACTCCAACCTGAGAAACGGCCCAGGTGAAGGGCAGGCAGGACCCTGAGTTCTTGGCCCACCAAGAATGCACACAGACACTCCAAGCCAGCGGCTGTCTGCCTTCACCAACACTTACAGCAACCTAGTCTTCCACAGGAGGATAAGGAAGCCTGAGTTGTTTTCAGAAATCCCCTGAGTACATGTAGCGGGTAGATAGTGGAGCCACAAAGGGAACAAATGTCTCCGACTAAAAATTGTGTGCATTGTTGCTGTACAATAACTGCCAGATCTGAAAGTTTCCAGTGTTCTTCACTAATTCTCAACAAAACAAAGAGAGATGAAACTCCTAACCTATGAGTAGGGAATATTTCACTATTTAGGATAATGACCATGAAAAGGTTGAAAATGTTTCAATTATTTTAACTCTCCTAGATCTGGTTTTTCAGCATCAAACTCTTTTTTTACATTATCTCATTCCACTTAAATTCTGTTTTAAGTTCAAAGTTTAAAGAATGTGAGCTTACTAAAAGGCTGAGACATCTGAAATCTAATCAGTATTCATAATACATATAAAGAATATGAAATAAAACTCTTCAGACTACAATCCTATAACCTGATGTACACTCAAGTTTTTCTTTTTTCATTTTATCAAAACATTGGTGATATTTTTCATGGCCATTTGATGACAATTTAAACAATCCAAACAATAAATAAAGGCTCTTTTAATATAATTCTATTTTCATGTATTACAAGTTTAACAGCTCTCTCATATCTGAACTTCCAAGTATGAAATAAAGGTTTCCTATAAAACAGGAAATAAATATTAATGATATTTCAGCAGCAATAAAAACATGTCAAAGCCCAAACAAGCCTACTCTCTCCAATTCCTTTCCCAAGTTGCAAAGAGATAAAGCAAATACTGAAACTATAAAAGAAAGCAGTATGAACTTCAGAAACTTAACATCTTTTTTATAACATGTTATTTCTGAATATAGCAAAGATTTTAATATGAAGGTAAATAAGGCAGAAATCATTAAAAATTTAGAAATGTCTTTTTACTGCCCATCCTGTGAAGTAGTGTGTAAATTATCCAACTATGTCATTGAAAGTATGCTATATTCACTAGCAACTTAGAAAAAAATCCTGGAGGTAACAGTAGGACACTCTTCAACACTCTTGACAATGCTGCATGAAGAAAGAGGCTACTGTATTTTTGTGTCATGAAGGACTCAGAAAAATGGGGCTTTCTACATGAAAGGGTTTTAGAAGTGCCAATTTACACCACTTATACTTTCCTCTGTATGTGTGCACAACAGCAATACATGACCCAAAAAGAATGGGCAAATAAGCCTGGAGCCTACATTTCCAATGCATACAAAGTACAAATTCAAATGAATTAGGAGGCATTGAGACATGGTTTACTTGACATTTTTATTTCTTTCATACTGGTATGTAAAATCAGGATACATGTTCAATTCATGGTATTTTAATTTTGATGCAACACGGTCATAAGAGGATTTACCTCTCAGAATTATGCTAAAGATAAAATAGATGATGTGAAACCTGGTACATGAAGTGTAAACTAGTATTAGTTATTATTAGTGATTTTTCTTTGAAAATTAATATAATTGAATGACTTAACTTTAGGCTTCCTTGCACTTTTGTATTTTTTTATAATCTTGAGACTCCTTCGATTAATTTGACTATTGTAATTTCTAAATGTGTCCATAGGTTCTTAAATACTCCTCCCCTCAAAAGATAGAACTAAATTCACCTCCCTGTGAGTGTTGACTTTACTTAGTGATGGCTTGTAAGAATAGAATGTGGGCAGAAGTGGCAATTGGTGATGTGTAAGACTAAATCATAAAAGGCATGTGGCATTTGCATTTCCCTCCCTCTCCTTTGGATAGCTTGCTCTGGAAAACCTGCTGCCATGTCATGAGAACATTGCATCATTCCTTCAGTGAGGCACTGGTGCCTTCTTCCAATAATCCTGTGAGTGTACCATCTTGGAAGTCAATGTTCTAGTCCCAGTCAAGCCTCTGATCATGGTAGCCCTGGCCAATGTCTTAACTGTAACTGTGTGAGAGATGTGGAGTCAGACCACCCACATTTGCCTCCTAAATTCCTGACTCTCAGAAATAGCAGGAGGCAGTAATGCTTGGTTTTTTAAGCAGTTAAGTTTGGAGGAAATTGATTTCCAAGCAATAAGTTACTAATTCAAAATTTTTATTCCTTTTATATCAAAAAAAAGGGGAAAAAGTAACTAGTATCATTAAATCTGTCAGGGTTCAGCTCAGGCCTGGCAGAGGTCAGAGCCTTGTCCAGACACCAAGTGGGTATCGGGGACCCACTGAACTGGGTTGGTGTTATAGCTAGTGGCACCAATGAAGGACCTCGGGAGACCTTCAACAGGAAAAACAGGAAAGGAAGGTTTATTGGGTGCTCCCCAAGTGGGGTGAAACAAGCAAGCAACCCCTAAGCAAGTGCTATAAGTGCTGGCTATAAGCCTGCAGCATTCCATGCTAGTGCTGGATCAGCTCAGCCTTGAACGCACAGCTACAGCAGCCAGTGTTCCGATGGGCTGGAGGTCGGTTGGTCTTGACTCTCCCAGCTCGCCTTCTCTGCCTCCCTCCTTCCCAAGGATGGAAGGAATTGGGAAGCTCTTCATGGCTTGATTGTAGCCTTCGGAGCTTCGGGGCCCCTGGTGTTGATGCGTCGGCTTGCTTGAAGAGTCCACTGGAGTAGGGAGCGCTGGTCGAGGTGATGGGGTCCAGGTAGCAGTTGAGGGACGGTGAGAAGTGGTAGGGGTGAAGGGGGTCCGGGAGCCCTGCTTATATAGGGTCCCGGAGGGGGGCACGTGCTGGGATTAGCCAATCAGGGCACACACCTGGCAGGTACAGCAGGTAAACTGTCATACCTGCCAAGTAGGGACAGTTATCTAACGAAAATGTCAAGGGCAGCCAAACAGGATTAATGTAGTTGAGGCAGGCCAGGCTGGTCAGGTGCCATCTTTACTCACTTGATGGGAGGGGTAGGTGTAAGTGAGTAAGATGTGGCCCTGGGGTCAACTAGGGGTCAGCCCCTCAGGCTAACATGAGGGACCCTTGTTACCGGGTAGATTGTTTTTAAAAATCCCCAACATAAATCAACATTTTTTAAAAGTTGGCTAGTTTTTAGAGATGTATATTGTATCTATGAAAATGAGTGTTACTATTAAATCTTTCACCCAATAAAATATATTATAGATCCTGTAAGTCTCACTCTTCCACTTTGAGTAGAAGCATAAATCTGCATGGTTCTTCCCAGCAGACATCACAAATGCCCTCTCTTCTTTAGCTGATATTCTATAAATTTATGATAAGATCTGTATTTAACAATGTAATAAATTTAATCAATCCTTTCTAAAATATCAAATTGCTTCCAAAACTTTCATTTAGTTCCTTTAGTGATTTCATAATCTTGGCTTTGCACATTTCCACGTTTTCCCCTTTTAAAATGAACACTGGCAATAAGGGAAAAGCCAGGGCTAACATCCTATTCTCCCTTCTCTCCAGGTAAGGCTCTAGACCACCATGAATGGGGTTTTACGTCCCTCTCATTTCACACCTCCAAAATATTTAAACCCCAAGAAAACACCTAAGGGTGACAATGACAACAATAAAATTGTTGTTGTTGTTAGGTGCCATTGAGTCAGTCAAGTCAGACTTAGAGTGACCATATGTACAACAGAATGAAACTCTCCCCAACACTGTGCCATGCCTGGCACTTCTCTGCTGTTCATAGGGTTTTCAATGACTGATTAATTCAGGATTGCTTTGGGAGTGGGCTGCCATGTCCTTCCCCTATTTTTGTGGTGCTGGGGATCAAACCTAGGGCCTCAGAGAGCTCACAGCAGCACTCTACCAACTGAGCTAAACACCAGCCCAACAAGAAAATTGTTGTTGTTCTTGTTGTTAGGTGCCGTCAAGTCGTGTCCAACTCATAGTGACTCTCACAGGGTTTTCAATGGCAGATTGTTTCGGGATTGCCTTGGGATTGGGTTGCCACGTCCTTCTCCCATTTTTTACGGTGCTGGGAATCAGACTCGGGACCTCAGAGACTGCAGAGCAGCACTCTACCAACTGAGCTAATAAAATTAGCTCCACAATAAAATTGTGGTTGTTGTTGTTGTTAGGTGCCATCAGAGTCGTGTCCGACTCATAGCGGCCCTCATAGGGTTTTCAATGGCTGACTGTTTTGGGATTGCCTTGGGAGTGGGTTGACACGTCCTTCTCCCAACAATAAAATTAGAGGTAACCAAAACACCCATAGCCACTACTGAAATCTGTCACAGCTCAGTCTGGAGAAAACACTCCACCCATGACTACTGAACAGAGAAAAGAGACTAGAAGACATTCTCTCCCAGCACCTTCATCTGGTGGATTCCTCAGTCTCATTTGGTCCTTTTCCTCCTTGCTGTTTGATCGTCACCTGGCAGGGATAGACCTAGAAATCAGATCTATAGCAAAAATCTATTATCCTTGAAACCAAACTAACCCAAATACAATTTAAAAAAAAAAAAAAAAAAAGGAATGCACAGCACTGATTTCCTATAATCTGAAAGTTTGAGGTCTTAGTCAATTTTAAAGTGAGGACAGAGAAAGTAGATATTAAAGTATTTCATAACTGGACTGGTAGAAAGTAGACAGACCTAGGAGGAGACAGATAACATATTAAAAACTTGTGGCCCAGAGAGGCCAAGTGACTCAGCTAATGTCACAAGCTGCTAAATGGTGTTTTACCTTAAGGACACAATTCTCCTGATTTCTGAGACTGTACATTTTCTACAACAAAGCACTATCTTTAAGATTTCCTGTGTAATTAACCTACTAAAACCTGGATGGGAAAAATTCATACCAACCTTAGGGATGCTGGTAGCTCTAGGGCTTGGGCTCAAAAATATGTGAAAAGAGAGCTTAAGTTCTTTCATCAATATAATATATATTAAGGAAAAAAGGAAATTTGAAAAAAATATTTTTAAAAGTCTCTTTTTATTTTTGGGAAGTTCACTTTCTTTATAGTGTTCTTTATACTTCTCCATATATTTTAAATATTTCTTGATTACAAAAAATAGTTGAGTTAGATACCAAAAAAGAGGTATCCGTTCTACTCCAGGTCCCTACTGCCCCTCTTCAAATTCAAGCTCTAATTAAATTCCTTTTTCATTTTTATTATTTTTTGAAGTATAGGGTGTTGAACCCAAGGCCTCGCCCATGCTAGGGAAGCACTCTACTTCTAGTCCCTTTCTTATCTTTTGTTAAGTTGTTAAGTTGTGCAGGCTGCCTCAGCCTCCTGAGTTGCTGGGATGACAGACATGGGCTGTGGTGCCCACCTTAATTAAATTTCTTAGATGTTCTTTCAGAAATGCATTTGCCTATATAAATTTCCTTAAAAATATGCAGTCATAATATATAATTTTTTGTAGGGAAAAATTGGGAGGAAATTGGTAAAAACTCCCAAACTGGGAAAATGGCGTTTGAATATCTGGTTTGTAAATTAGAAATCTACTTGGTTGCATGTTTGTACAAAACCCTTCCTGATTGGACAATTGGACTGAAAGCTGATTGGCTCAGGCCATTCCATGGGCGAACTATATAAAGAGCTGCGCTACGGCAGCTCAACCTCCTTTTTTGGCACGGCCTTTCTGGCATCCCTTTCTGCGCCTTCTCGCCTGTTACTGCCCGGACCACAGATGAGGACACGCCTCTCCCGCTGCTCTCCCCCAGACCTTCGGTGAGGAAATAATGCTCTCCCGCTGCAATCCTCAACAAGGAAAGGAACCTGCTCTCCGTCTGACCACCGAGGAAGCAACAGCTGTCTCCTCCTGACCACGGAGATGACTAACACAGGTGTTTGCCCCTGGAAGGCAAAAGCGCCTGAGGCTTTTCCTTTCTCCCATTTCCGCCGGGGTCCCGAGGGCCGCGGGAGTCTGCGCCCCTCACCTGAGGGTCCCAAGTGAATTGTGTTTAGTGTCTGTGTGCGCGGTGGCGCAGCCCGTCCGAACCTCAAGGGCGGACCGGGAGGCGCGCACCCCACAATTTTTCATTTTCCTTTTTTATTTAAGCAGCACATTTTGCCAACTTTGCCATTTCCTGCCCTCATTCCTTTTAATGACTTCAAAATATCCCATTGAATTAACATATCTCCACTTAAGGAGTCTATTTTATCTAAAGTTTTGCTACTCAAGGTGTTTTCCATGCGCTAGCAACTTCAGGATCACCTGGGAGTTTATTAGAAATGAAGAGTCTTCATCTTAATGAGATCTCCAGGTGATTTCTACAAAATCAAAGTTTGAGAAGGGCTGACAGAAATAACAATAGAACATGCCCGTGACCTCATTTGAAATAATCCAGAATATTTATATTGCACACATACTTATAGGAACTTGTAAATTTACTTTGAGTAAATACTCTACATAACATGACTAAAAAAAAGAGTCTTGATATATAAGTAACTCAAGTGTAATAATCTTATCGCATGGCCAAAGAATGAACTCAAGATAAGTGACTGGAAAATAGTTAAAAGACAATTACTAAAATTTCTTCAGAGTTGTCTTCTATTCAGTCTGTGGGTTGGCTTGACAGTTTTTCTCCCAAAGGATTTCACTGAGTCACTTATAAACATCCTAGGTGTTTCCTTAATGCCACACACCTAAGCATGTGAAACACTGTCAAGCACAGGTGGCAAATAAACTACATGAAAAAATAAATTACACGACACCTGTTATATTAGCTTCAAAAACTGAAATGCTATGTTAGCACCAGTAGGTGACCATGGTAACCTTTGCTGGCTGTTGTTGTTGCTAGGTGCCTTTGAGTCGGTATCCGACTCATAGCGACCCTCATAGGGTTTTTTTTTTATTAGAAATTTTTAATGTACATCATAATGTGATTCATTTTGACATGCTTTTCATTGTGACAATTTTCATATATGCAATTTGATAAACATTATTCATACAGGTTACCCCTTAGTCTCCCCTATGCTTCCCCGCCTCCCCCCTTCCCATCTAAGTTTGCCATCCAAGTCTTCTCTATCTTTTACTTGATAATATTTTTCTATATGTCCTTGGGTTCCAGTTCTGTTTAAGATAGAAACTTTTCCTGTAGTGGTCTTTGTTTTTATCTTGTTAGAACAATTACATGCAATTTCTAGTCCATTTATATTGACATCATTCTTATCTTCCCTCCCCCCCCTTTTATTATGATCCGACCTTTGAGTAGGATTTTTCCTCCTTCTAATTTTGAATCAGCCCCCTCATATGAGTGAGAACGTGTTGTTTCTCTTTCTGAGCTTGTGTTTGTTCACTTAAAATAATTTTCTCTAATTCCATCCATTTTGCTGCGAATGACCCTATTTCATTTTTCTTGATTGCTGAATAGTATTCCATTGTGTATATATACCATGTTTTTTTATCCATTCTTCTGTTGAAGGGCACTTTGGTTGATTCCATATCTTTGCTATTGTGAAAAGCGTTGCATTGAATATGGAGATGCAGGTGTCTTTGTGGTATGATGACCCATCTCCCTTTGGGTAAATTCCCAATAGTGTTATAGCTGGGTCATATGGTAGATCTATTTTTAGTTTTTTGAGGTACCTCCATATTGATTTCCACAGTAGTTGTACCAATTTACAGCTCCACCAACAATGTAAAAGTGTTCCCTTTTCCCCACTACTTCACCAGCATTTGTTGTTGTTTGTTTTATTGATCTTGGCCATTCTTACTGGTGTAAGGTGAAATCTCAGTGTTGTTTTGATTTGCATTTCCCTAATGGCTAGGGATGCTGAGCACTTTTTCATGTGTTTCATGGCTTTATGGACATCTTCATTTGAGAACTGTCTACTCAGTTCCTTTGCCCATTTGTGTATTGGGATGTTTGTTTTTTGGGTTTTTTTTCTTGAGTTCTTTATAAATTCTAGTAATTAGACCTTTGTCTGATGTATAAAATGCGAAGATTTTTTTCCCATTCCGTGGAGGTTTCCTTGACTCTGTTAATTGTTTCTTTTGCTGTGCAGAAGCTTTTTAATTTCATGTAATCCATTTATCTATTTTTGTTGCAATTTCTTGAGCAATTTGAGTCCGATTAAGGAAATCCTCTCCTATGCCCATATGATGGAGTGTATTGCCTATCTTGCCTTCTATAAGTTTTAACGTTTCTGGTTTTATGTTGAGATCTTTTATCCATTTTGAGTTAACTCTCGTGTATATTGAGAGATGGGGGTCAGCTTTCATTTTTCTGCATGTGAATGACCATGTTTCGCAGCACCATTTGTTGAAGAGGCTGTCCTTTTTCCAGTTACTTGCTTTGCTCCTTTGTCAAAAATAAGGTGGCTATAGGTGTGTTGAGGTATATCTGGGTCTTCTATTCTGTTCCAGATGTCTTCGGGCCTATTTTTGTGCCAGTACCAAGCTGTTTTTGCAACCACTGCCTTGTAGTAAAGTTTGAAATCGGGTATTGTGATTCCCCCTGCATTAGATTTGCAGCTTAAAAGTGTTTTGGCTATACGTGGACTTTTGTGGTTCCATATGAATTTTTGGATCATTTTTTCTATTTCTGTAAAGTGAGTCAGTGGAATTTTAATGGGTATTGCATTAAATCTATAGATTGCTTTTGGTAGGATAGCCATTTTTACAATATTAATTCTCCCTATCCAGGAACAGGAGCTGGGATTTAGCTCAGTTGGTAGAGCACTGCGCTGCAGTCTCTGAGGTCCTGAGTTCAATTCCCAGCACCACAAAAATGGGAGAAGGACCTGGCAATCCACTCCCAAGGCAATCCCGAAACAGTCAGCCATTGAAAACCCTATGAGGGTCGCTATGAGACGGATACCGACTCGACGGCAGCTACCAACAACAACAACCAACAATCCAGGAACAGAGGAGGTCTTTCCATTTTTTAGTGTCCTATGCTATTTCTTTCTTTAATGTTTTGAAATTTTCCTTGTAGAGATCTGAAGGGTCTTTGGTTAGATTGATTCCAAGGTATTTAATTTTCTGGTGGGCTATCATGAATGGTATCTTTACTGAAATTTCCTTCTCTTCTTGTTTGGAATTGGTGTAAAGAAAGGCTATTGATTTTTGTGTGTTAATTTTGTAGCCTGCAACTTTGCTGAAGGAGTTAATTAGATCCAGAAGTTTTCTGATTGAGGTTTTGGGGTCTTTCAAGTATAAAATCATATCATCTCCAAATAAGGATAATTTGACCTCTTCCTTGCCAATCTGTATCCCTTTGATTTCTTTCTCTTGTCTGATTGCCCTGGCCAGAACTTCAATTACCATGTTGAATAGAATAGGAGAGAGAGGACATCCTTGTCTTGTTCCAGATCTAAGAGGAAATGGTTTTAGTTTTTCTCCATTTAATATAATGTTGGCTGTAGATTTGTCATAAATGGCTCTTAGGAAATTAAGGTATTTGCCTGTTATACGTATTTTCTCCAGTGTTTTTATCATGAAAAGGTGTTGCACTTTGCTGAAGGCCTTTTCAGCATCCATTGAGATGATCATGTGGTTTTTGTTTGTCAGTTTCTTGATATGTCGGATTGCATTAATTGATTTCCGTATGTTAAACCAGCCTTGCATCTGTGGTATAAATCCCACTTGGTCATGGTGAATAATCTTTTTCATATGCTGCTGTATTCTGTTTGCCAGAATTTTATTGAATATTTTTGCATCTAGATTCATAAGGGAGATGGGTCCATAATTCTCTATCTTAGATGAATCTTCTCCTGGTTTAGGTATCAGGGTGATGGTAGCTTCATAGAATGTATTTGGGAGTGTTCCCTCCTTTTCTATTCTTTGGAATAATTTCTTTAAAAGTTTGGTAGAATTCTGCCGTGAATCCATCCGGACCTGGGCTCTTCTTTGTTGGGAGACTTTTAATTACCTTTTCTATTTCTGTATAGGTAATGGGCTTGTTTAGGTCAGTTATGTCTTCTGGGGATAGTTTTGGTAGGCCATACGTGTTAATAAATTTGTCCATTTCTTCTGCATTGTCATATTTTTGGGAATACAGTCTCTCATAGTAATCCCTGACAATTTTGTGTATTTCGTTGGAGTCGGTCGTTATGGATCCGTTGTCTTTCCTAATCCGTACTGTTAGATTTTTCCTTTTTCTTTTTGATGAGGTTTGCCAGAGGGGTGTTTATTTTATTAAACTTTTCAAAGAACCAACTCTTAGTCTTATTAATTTTTTGAATTATCTCTTTAGATTCTAATTAAGATATTTCTCCCTTTATTTTTGTAACTTCCCTCTGCATGTTCCATTTAGGGTTGTTTTTTTGTTGGATTTCTAGCATCTTACGCTGTGTCAATAGGTCATTTATTTGTGTCATCTTTATTTTATTGATGAAGGCACTTAATGCTATAAACTTCCCTCTTAAAACTGCCTTTGCTGTATCCCATATGTTTGGGTATGATGCGTTTTCATCATCATTTGATTGTAGGACTTTTTAAAATTCCAATTTGATTTCATCAACAATCCATGGGTCATTCAGTAGTGAATTATTCAGTCTCCATGAGTTTGTAAAGTTTCTGGAATTATTCGTGTTCTTGAGCTCCAATTTTATCCCATTATGATCTGATAAGGAACAGGGGATTATTTCTACTTTTTTGTATTTGTTGAGAGAGTTCTTATGGACTAGCATATGATCTATTTTAGAAAAAGTACCATGTTGAGCTGAGAAGAATGTGTATTCCTCATCATGTGGATGAAATATTCTGTATATATCTGTAAAATCCAGCTGGTTTAGGGTGGAGATTAGATTTGACATTTCTCTGTTGATTTTTTGTTTCGATGACCTGTCTCTTGACACAAGTGGGGTATTGAAGTCCCCCATTATTATTGATTCTGATCCAATAAAGTTCTTTATATTCCATAAGGTTTGTCTTATAAAGCTAGGAGCTCCTATGTTTGGGGCATGGATATTAAGGAGCGTTATTGATTCTTGATTGATTGTTCCTTGTATTAAAATGTAGTGACCATCCTTATCTCTTCTAATTAGTTTTGGAGTGAAATTTATTCTATCTGAAATTAAAATTGACACACCTGCTTTCTTTTGTTCTCCCTCTGCTAGGTATACATTTTTCCAGCCCTTAACTCTCAGTTTATTCCAGTCTTTGTGAGTTAGATGAGTTTCTTGAATACCGCAT
>VMDO01009866.1:0-74755 GCA_007922755.1 Pedetes capensis
TTCAATGGCTAGTTGTTTCGGGAGTGGCTCGCCAGGTCCTACTCCCTAGTCTGTCTTAGTCTGGAAGCTCAGCTGAAAACCTGTCCACCTTGGGTAACCTTGCTCATGTCTAAGGTTACAGTGGCAGAGCTCTCAGCCTCATCACAACATGCAAGCCCCCACGGCAAACTGACAGACATGTGGGGGCTCTGATGGTAAAATAATTAATACAAGGATGCATATATAGCATAAGAAAAAGAGAAGGAGAATAGAAAGAGGGAAGAGAGTAAAACAAGGAGGGAAGCAAATAAAAATTAAAAAAAAAAAAACTCACGCATACATGCTCCCACCCACGTATAAAATCGCTTATAGTCAGGTGCGGTGGTATGCACCTGCATTCCCAGCAGCTTGGGGGCGAAGGCAGGAGGATCACAAGCCCAAGATCACAGGCAGCCTGCGCAACCCAGAGAGACCCTGTGTCAAAAAGTAAAAATATGGGCTGGGGGCGCAGCGCAGTGGTCCAGCACCTACAAAGCGAATAGGCACAAGACCTGGTTTCATACCCCCATACAAAACAACAAAATCAAACCCAACAACAAAAAAACCCAAACCAAACCAAAACAAAACAAAACAAAAACCCCATGAAACAAATAAAAACCAAAATCAAAACAAAAACAAAACAAAACCATGCATACACGCTCACACACACTTATTAAACACTTCTAGTCAGGTGCGGTGGTGCACGCCTGCAATCCTAGCGGCTTGGGGAGCGGAGACAGGAGGACCACAAGCCCGAGATCAGTGGCAGTTTGTGCAACCCAGCAAGCCCCTGTCTCAAAAAGTAAAAAATATGGGCTGGGGGTGCAGCGCAGCTTTCCGCCCACTTGGGAGACCACTTGGGAGAACCAAATCCTCTTGTGGGTGGGATGATATTCAACCCCCCCAGAGAGAGTCTGTAGTAGGTCTGCCATGCACCGCGATTGTGCTCGAAACTGTTCTTATTGTGTCTAATTGTCCCACAAGACTCTGCCAGAAAGGAGCACTCTGTCCGCGTGGCGCTCATCCTCCTCCGCAGACCTCACCTTTCTCCACAGTGCAGTGGGATGACTTAGGATCCCCTCTGGTGTGTCTGGGTTCCAGGCATATGTGTGCCCGTATGTCTGTGGAGATTGCGTCTGCATGACTGTCCCGCCACAACAGGAGAGAGGGAGCCGCGTTTCAGCTCTGGATGTGTACTGCTGGCACTGGTTTCCCACCGCCACAGCAGGAGGGAGGGAGCGATTCCGTGCTGACTCACCCGAAAACTTGCAGTTTGTGTCCCGAGGGCAGGGTGACAGTGTGATGTCAAGGTTGCATGCTGTGTTGGGTCCAGCTCCTGTGTGTGTGTGGGCGAAGTCCCCTTGAGTCTCCAGGATTCTATCCTGCCGTCTGCGTGAAAGCGAAATGGCGGAATGGCAGTCCTGCCACTGACCTCTGTGTAATTCTTCCAAAGCCAAATACTCGATTTCAGTGTCCATCCAGTTTCATCCTCTGTCTCCCAATCTAAACTATCACTGTTTCTATCTATTCAATGTGAGTTCTAAACCCCTAATAGAGGCTTCCCTTTACTCTGGGAGAGAAGGCGCTGTGTTATCTGTCCACCATCTTGATTTTTCCCATAAAGATACATATGAATCTCAAAATCTTTTCCTCAAAGCAGATGCATTTGCCACTACAGAAATGAGTAAAATAAAGATTAGTTATCTAACTTTTCTAAGCTAATATTCACTCATTAGATACTGAAATATGAAAAGCATAAGGATTTAATCCCACATTCCTAACCCAAATTCACTACAACTCCTACTCCAACATTTTACCTGGCATTTTATACCTCTTACAATACTTCATAAAAGTTGCTCTTTCCTACATACTGTATTTTCTCAATTCTAGCTTTAGCTAAATTATTAATTTCTCCAGACTTTTCCTGGAATGAGTTCAATCCTTTTTACTGCCTGGCTTTATTTTAGCAGTTGTTGAGCCCGAGGGCCAGGGTGATCCTCATACAAGTAGAAAGCTGCCATTTCTTATTAGCCCCTGCTATTTATTATCACAAAACCATCTCCAAGGTTAAGCAATGTACCTAATGATCCCTGATGTTGCCCTTGCTTTTTGAATTTGATGGAACACTTGTAAGCATGAACCCAAGCTAGGCATTCACTATTAACTCACAAGAACAGGAGGAATGTGATTTAATAAAACAAATGAACTATGTTTTAGGAATAGCATGACAATCACAATAATATTTCATTAGTTTCTTCTAATTAGAAAGTAAGGACACCCCTGAATCTTCACAAATAAAATAAGCTTTGTTATAAATGCATTTGCACCTCTGAAGGGATCACTGTGTTACATCTGAGCAGCCTATTTAAACAAGTGTGACAAAATGAAGTAAACCTCAGAAAATCAAGGTGATTTCCCCAGAGGAAGGATCTTGCTGTGGTTTGGATGTGATTTGAGTATGTCACCTAAGGGATCACGTGTTAGAAGCTTGGTCTTCAGTGTGAACATGTTAAGAGGTAGGTGGGCACTTTAAGAAGTAGGGCATAGTGGGAGGTCACAACTGGCCATTCAGTAGGCAGCTCTCCCACTCACATGCACTCCTGCCATTCTAATGCCATCACAATGAGTCCTCCACCAGAGCTGGACCAATACTGTTGTAGGCTCTTGAACATCCAGAAATATTATCTAAATAGATTTATTTCCTTTGCAAATTACTGAGCCTCCAATGTTTTATTATGGTAACAAAATACGCTGAAACAGAAATTTTGTACCCAGGAACCAGGCTGTTACTATAACTCCACCTGAATATGTAGGAGGTGCTTTGGAATGGCTAATGGGTTAGAAAGAGTTTGGAGGAGCATGCTTGGGAAAGCCTAGGATACTGTCAGTGTAGTGATAGGGCTGATTCCAGTGATGGCTCAGAAAACAAATTAGTAGGAAAATTGATACTAGGTGGAAATATTTATACTATTGGAAATTAGAGTGAAGGTCATTCTTGTTACACCACTGCAAAGAACTTGGCTGAAATTCTCCATGCCCTAGAAATTTACAGAGATCAAATTTAATAGTGATGAGAAAATGGCAGAAGAAACTTCTAAAAATACATAAGCATATGTATAAAAATGGCTATGTGTAAGCTTTTGGTTATTTTCCTCTAAAAGTGCAAGCAAAAGGAAACAGCAAATTCAGAAAATTCATTGCCTGGCCAGAGAAGGAGCAAAAAAAATGTATGTAAGAGTACAGCCCAGTGACAATTTGCTGAAGAGATAAAGAAGACAAAAGGGCCCCAGTCACTTTGCAGCAGGAAAATGAGAAGAGATCCTGAGAGCATTTCGGAAATCTCAAGGACCTATTCTTCCATCACAGGCCCAGAGACCTTCCAGGACAAAAATACTTCAAGAAAGTTCCCCAGAGTGCTCTCCATGGGCTTGATTCCCAGGGCTACCTCTGGATTCCTGTTTTCCAGCAGCTAAATGTATGACTCAAAATGAGATAAACATAGTGATTGCAACAAGGGGATCAAACATAAAAATGTCATGTGCATGGCACAGTGTTGGGTACTGTTTTGTTCTATTCTGCATAGGGTTATTATGAGCTGGAACCGACTTGATGGCATCTACCAGCAACAAAAAACACCAACAACAAAAGCTTGGATAACATTAAATCCATGGTTCAAGCAGGTGCAGGCACCACTTATGCTGGTAGCATCCCTTGGCAAACATGTGGTCTGGTTTCTCAGACATGTAAGGATTTAAGAGTTACATGGTCATGATGACTTCATGATGACTTCCACTATATTCCACTGTGGCATCCAATCCTGTCAGATCTCGGAAGCTAAGCAGGGTCCAGCCTGGTTAGTATTTGGATGTAAGACTGCCTGGGAACACCAAGTACTGTAGGCTTGGGAGAAGGACACAGAAGCCCACTCCAGAAAACAATCAGCCCTTGAAAACCCTATGAATAGCAGAGAAACAATGACAACAGTGTTTTGCCTGTTGTTCATAGGGTCGCTATGAGTCTGACATGGACTTGACGGTACCTAACAACAATAAATATCACATAGTATGGGAGAAGAAAGTGGCAATCTACTCCCAAAACAATCCTGAAAACAATCAGCCATTGAAAACTCTATGAATAGCAGAGAAACACTGACATAATGCCAAGTACAGCACAGTGTTGGAGAGTTTCATTCTGTTGTACATAGGGTCACACTGAGACTGACTCAACTCCAAGGCACCTAACAACAACATATCACAAATGAAACCTACACCATATATGAAACTTTTAAATTAATGAACACTCCTTTTATTTTTATTTACATAAAATAATCTTAAATTATATATACCAATTTTCTACCATCTCTCAATGTAGTATTCAATGTGTACATTTTAAATTTTTTATGTTTTCTATCTTCGTGTCTCATGTGAAGATTCTTAAACTCATAAATTGCTTATTTTTCTATTTCTATACTCACTGTACATATTTTAAAAGAGGAAAAAAAATTATGACTGAACTTACACTAGCTGCTTCCAAACTCTGAAAATAAATGCTTATCAAAAGACATAAAGCGAACCATTTAAGAGTGTGGAAGAATTTTTTTATTTTAAATAGGGTGAATCATATAAACTGAAAGTTATGTCATATCATCAAAGACACCTCATAAATACTGAGGCAAGATTTTGTATTCAGCATAAAAGAGAATTGAACTAAAGTCATGTATAAGCAAGGTGATTTATCTATGCTCTCTCGCAGGTTCCCAAACATCACAGTAAAAATGGTGAGAAGAATTAAGTAGGAAATGTCTGAAAACAGCTGTAGAAAAGTTCACAGTCAAAGGCTACAAGGAAAATATTACTGGAATGATTTTGAAAAATAGGACAAGTGCCCCCCTAGTTCCTAGAGGAGCAAGAGAAAATCACCTGGATTCTATTATTAGCCATTATTTTGATATTTATCTCATAGTTATAAGACTGGAAGCATGGAAAAGTAGAAACAGCTTCTCCATTAGTTGTGGAATTCTAATGAGTAAAATGGTTATGGAAGTCATCTGGAAAGCACAGCTGTTTCACTACTGACTTGGCTCTAAAGATACCATACAATGAGGGGGAGCTGACTACGGATTGGTCAAAACCCATGGAGTTACCAACCAAGATTTCAGATGGTGCATAATAATAAGATAAAATGCTGTAGCCATTCAAGTTGACTCTGCTAAGTGCACCACGAATCTTCTGGGAAGATCTTAAAATAACCAGCCAGTTTTCTATATAACCTCTGGAAATATTACCTTGTTTTCTTGAACAATAGATTTATTGCTGGAATCAGATCTGGACACAGATTGCAGAGTTCAGGTGGGGAAAGTAGGACATTAAAGTTAACTGTCCCTAAAGTTAACTGCTCCTAAATGTCTGTAGAGATTGTATAAATTTTAATCATAAGCATTTAATTTTTATATTGATAGTCTTATTTATATTGAAAATAAATACTATAAAATACAAACAAAATAAAATCAATGGATAAGAATTAAAAACTAAAAGTAAAGGATAAGTTGCAACAGTACCAAAAAGAAAGAAAACTTAAATTTTAGGCAAAAAAAATTAATGAAAGGTTTTAAAGGAAATAAATGGAAATGTTAATGTTAAAAAATAAATGGAAGAAAAATAAAGAAAATAGATTTTAAAATCCTAAAAAATAAAATGAAAAATAAAGATTAAAAATATTTTTAAATTGGTCTCATAGGAGTTGAGAATAGAATGGTGTTTACCAGAGACCAGAGAGAGTAGAAGCGAGGGAGCAATAAGAAAAGATGGATCAGTGGTAACTAAGTTGTAATTAGAAGCAAGTTCTGGTGTGTTTTTGCACTATATGGTGACTATTTGTTGTTATTGTTAGGTGCCATCAAGTGGGTATTCAACTCATAGCGATCCTATGTACAGCAGGAGAAACACTATTGTCAATGCTTCTCTTCTATTCATAGGGTTTTCAATGGTGACTACAGATAACACTAATTTACATTTCAAAAATCTAGAAGAATTTTGAAAGTTTTCACCATAAATAAATGATAGATGTATTTAACTTCATTTAAAATTATAAATGTATCAAAACATCTTGTTACCCCATTAATATGTACAATTTTTATGTGTCAACTAAAATAATGTTAAATTTTCGAAGATAGGTGTTTAAAATAAGTTTTAAGCAGAACAAAAAACAAAACAAAATAATGGTGGTTTATACTAGTGAGATAATTGTTAGGGAAAATCTTGCTAACCTGAAGTCATGTAACCTTATAAATTAATAAGAATAAATGTTTAAAGCATCATAAAAGCGGTAATTTTACTAGCATCTACTTTGTGCCAGGTGTTGTATTTTACATATGTATATAGCTTCTGGTTAATGATATTGGACCTTTTTACTCACAATATTTATTTATTTATTTGTTTATTTATTTATTTATTTATTCATTCATTCATTTTATTATACCAACAACAGCAACAACATTTTTATTAGTATTTTAATTCTACATATTTGTGGGGTATAAAATAATAATTCAGTTCATATATACAGTGTGCAATTATGAAAACAAGATTGTTGATATTTTCATTTCTTTAAATATTATACAAACATCTTTTTATTAATATGTATCAAAAACTGTAGATACCCATGAAGTACAGAATGATTTTCATTTTTGTGCCATATACATCACTGTGAGATTCATTATGGGATTTTCATAGAGTTGCATCCTGTATTTTGCATTTGTTCTCTCCCTCTTTACCCTTCTATGTTGCTCCTCTTCTACCTCCAACCTTCCCCATCCCCCACACCCTAACTAGTTCCCTCCCCACTCATATAGGTTCCACTTGTATTTTCCAATATTAGATGTGCACAATTATATGTGTGTATACACATATTTTTTCTTTGAGATAGATCTAGCTCCCACATATGTATGAAAACATGTAGTATTTCTCTTTTTGCGTCTGTTACCCACAAAGTTTAAACTGACTCAGAGACTGTGGTCTCAGTTCAAAATGTCAATAGATAGCATAGCCAATATTCATTGTCTGGCCTCTCCTCCTTTATGACATGGGTTCTTTTCAATATGGAATAATAAAAGTGTCTTCACTGTAAAGGAAACACTAATAGTCAAAATCAGCCATGCTCTATGTCTAGCACAAAGACATCAGTGATTATACAATTATGTGTGCTTAAGTTTATTGCTAAGAAATTTCATGTAAGTCGTCCTTTTTTAGATTAGCACTAACAAATTTCAGCATAAGAACAATGACATTGATATTTCAGTCACTGTCTTGGTTCTTTTCATTCTCATGATATTCTTGTTTGCCTTCCAGATTCATAATCCATACTTCTTCATCTTAATTGCATACTTTCAAATTTTTAATAACTTTACTTTCTTCATATTTCCTCTTCATTGAGAGCTATCTCTAGCCTTCTTCCACTTTAGCTCTTTTTAAGCTTATATTGTCAATTAACTGGTGACAAATGGGTCTAACAGACCACAGCATCTTTATGTTCACCTTGTACACTCTAATTCGGCACAACAGCTCATCTCTTCAGTATCATCCTAAACTTAGACCTATGTGTTGGATAGTGTGTGTGTAATTTTGATTCATTAAGTGGTAAGAGGTACTAGAGGTTTTGGGTCTCTGAGACACAACACCACTAAGTATGTTAGGTATGTTTTTTTAAATTAGTAGCCCTGCATCTTTATGCAATATTCTAATTCTTATAGCAATAACACTGAAAAACTGGCCTCCAAACAATTTCCTACATTTATAAACCTGCTGATCCTCTTTTTCCTGACTTTGTACAACAAATTTTGAATGAATTAGATGAATAAGATGAAGATGTAAGTGGCGTAGGTGATTGTGAGGATAATCACCAGTCAGTGAGTTCTCAGGCACAGATGTCAATCAAGAAGTAGAAGAAGGAGCAGTAGGAGAAGAAAGAGTAGAAAAACACAGAGAAAGACAAGAAGAAGGAGAAGAAGAAGGAGAGGAAAGGGAGGTAATGAAGAATCTTAAACAGTGGACAATGAAATTAATAAGAAAAAGTACTTTTACAGAAAAAATCCACTCAAGATCAAGTGGTCTAAAGCAGAAAGATCGAGACCCCAAAGAGTTTCTGTCAATAATGATTTGATAATAAAATTACTGGGTACCAAGTGTCCTGTAAAAAATGTGTAAGATCCCTCACATGTTAGAGACATTTGGCATTGCTTATTCTAGGAAACCCAGGAAGAAATAATTTATGGACAAATGAAAAACTTGAAAATACTTGTGCAAAATATAAACAACAGGATCAGCCAGAACTGAAAAATTCATACATAATCAGATTGTAAGGTTTTATAGGACTGCTTATATACAGGGGTGCCTTTACATCAGAAAACGAAGACTACCTGCAGTGTTTGCTACAGATGTAAGATTAGAGATCCTTTTCACTCCACCATGTAGCTGAAAAGAATGTTGAATTTATTTGCATGCTTTCCTTTTGATAACCAGGCTACAAAGGTGTCAAAATGATACAGGAGCACCCATAACTTGGTGTTTTAAAAAGCTTGAGGACATTATTCAGTGCAACTACACATTAGGAGAATACATCACAGTTGACGAGATGCTCATAGTGTTTTGTGGTCATTGTCATTTCAAAATATTTATGCCTACAAACCCCAACAATACAGGATAAAAACTGTGATTTTAGCAAATGCAAAAACTGGTATTGTTTCAACATTTGCTTATATATTCTAGGATTCTGACAGCAAAGGATTGGATCAGCATCTTCTGAGGTTCAGCAAACCTCAATCAGCTCTTTCTTTAGCTGCATCAACTGATAACTCAAATCACAACATTACTGGAAATAATTGGTTTATCTCAATTTAACTGGTGATCAAGTTGAAAAGGTGAAATCTAACTGATCTAGGCACAATGCAACAGAACAAGAAAAAATTATCTCCTGAGCTTTTACCAGCAACTATTCGACCTATACATTCTTCATTATTTGGTTTATCATGCTGATAGGACACTTCTTTCCATAGTCACCGAAAAGCCAAAAGCTGTCATAGTAGTATTGTCTATGCATCAGCATTCCAGTACTGACAAAGAAATCAGTAAACCTGAAATGATAGCATTATGTAATAAAACAAAATTGGGAGTAGAGACGGTAGGTCAAAAATGCAAAAAGTTACTTTGGTGGTCAAAGAATCTGTAGATGAACAATGGTCAATTGTTTTTTAGAATGATAAATATAGAGACAATAAATTCATTAGGTTATATATGAGAGTTTAGATAGAAAACAATTACCACGATTTGACTTTATGAAGGTATTAGGATGGAAACTCATTCTTCCTTAATTTAAACAATGAGTATATAGTGAAAGAACTCATTCAAATACAAATTTTGATTAAGGGTATTTTAGGACCTGAAATGCCCAACTCACCTCAAAAAAATCAAGCAGAGCCAGGAGAAAGAAAAAAAAAATGTTACATCTGCCATTGAAACTTGATAAGAAAACATCTTATTTATGTACTGTCGAAAAAGACTATCTGCATGGTATTCTAAAGTGCTGTGCAGAAACTGTGATACTTTGAAACTTAATATTTTATATTCTGTCTTTTATTTCATTCCATAATTGAATAAAGTTTCAATTAAAAATGTCAAGAATGAATTTCATTTTAAGCACCAAAGATTATTTTGAATTGCTGCCAACTTGATAAATTATAATACTAGAGTTTTTATTTTTCTTTTTTCTTTTTTTGGTTGAACCCAAACAGGAACCCAAAACATGCCAGGCCTTGCCCTTGCATGTTTTGCAAGTACTATATCACTGAGCTGCATCCTCAGACCATTTTTTTACTTTTTGAAAGAGGGTCTCACTAAATTACACCTACTGCCTCTGATCTTGAACTTGTGATCCTCCTGCCTCTGCCTCCTGACTTGCTGGGATTACAGGCAGGCACCACTGCATACAACAGAGTTTTTAGTTTTCTTAAGAAATATTAATAAATATATATTTGAAACCAAAAGACACACAATATTTTAAGAAAGTTTTAAACAAACATAAAGCCACTTGCAACAAGAAGAAATACCAATATATCCTTAAAAAGGATACAATGTACTTTAATTATATTCACCCTCTCAATTATCCTCTTTTATTTTCTCCTCCTCCTTTACCCCTTGCACATCCTTAATAGTCCCATTATGACTCTTAACTTACTCCAAAAACAAGTGTCATATTCACCGGATGTGTGTAAGTATGTATCATATTCAGGTTTATATTATATTCAGGTTTATATTATATTCAGGTTATATTCAAGTATGTGTTATATTCAGGTTTATGCAAATCCACACTGACCTATCATCTAAGTGTGTGAGCCACATATGAGATTCACTGGCTAACTTCACTAAAATTGTTTCAAAAAATATTTTTAGAGGGTTGAATACAGGGCCTGACAGATACTAGGCAAATGCTCTATCACTGAGCTGTATCCTCAACTCCCCCAACCTTTTTTTTTTTTTTTTAAATTTCAGACAGAGTGTCGCTAAACTGCACAAGCTAACTCTGGCTTTGAATGCAAGCTCCTTCTGCCTCAGTCTCCCAAGTTGCTGGGATTACAGTGTGGACCACAGAGCCCAGTCATTTCAAAATACTGAGGATGCCAAAAAATGAATACACGTTTAGGAGATGTTATACTTGTTATTACTTTTTGAGTTTAAATTATGGTGATAACCACTTTGACTATCTCTTTTAATTGCAGAAATCAAAAGTGGTATTTATCTTTTGTTAACAGTATATATCGAATATCACAATTTTAATACTTAAAATGTATATACATATTTTTGAAACCCTTTATATTTGATGATGAGAAACAACTTTCTGTTCTGCACTGAGCCGCACTGCCAGCCCTTTTTTTTAAAACTCTTTTATCTTGAGACAGGGTTTTGCTAAGTTAGGCAGGCTTCCTCTGGCCTCAAACTTGCAATCCTCCTGCCTCAGCCTCCAGAGTTGCTGGGATTGCAGGCATGAATCACGAAGCCCAGATGATCTTCACTTTTGAAGAACAGTAAGTACTCCCAGTCAATCCAGAGCTGGACTAAAGTGAAAATTTGGATTTTATGAATGACAATTCGTCTGTGAATTGGTCTTCTCTATTTATCATGTTGTTGTTGTTGTTAGGTGCCGTAGAGTCGGTATCCGACTCATAGCGACCCTCATAGGGTTTTCAATGGCTGAGTGCTTCGGGATTGCCTTGGGAGTGGATTGCCAGGTCCTTCTCCCATTTTTGCGGTGCTGGGAATTGAACTCAGGACCTCAGAGACTGCAGCGCAGCGCTCTACCCACTGAGCCAAATCCCAGCACCTATTTATCATAGAGCAATTATATTAGTTTTCAAATAAATTACTAATTTATGAGGTATTTATTTTCATTTTTATTAACTAAAACTATGTTGAATATTGCTTTTCCTTTGATATGAGTTTACTAGATCAATGTAAAAACACAAAAGGTAACAAGTTAACCTTATCCGTCTGGCCCTCTTTAATATAAGGATGGTTAACTTTTATTTTCTTTTCTCATCATATTTTTTATGTGAGATAGGAAAGCAAAGTATGGGGACAAGATCATATATTTTTACATGTATCAGAAACATTTTTCTATTTTTTGTTCTTACTTTTCTGCACACAGATATCTTTTCCTTCCCTACAATTGCACAAATCTCTGCTCCTCTGTTCATTAATTCATTATCCATTGAGTAACATCACGAGGAAGAACACACGGCTCCTCACAGTGCTTTTCAATAAATAATGAAAGCACCAAGATGACAGGGATTCAGTAAAATCCCAGAGGAGTGAGGAGCTAATAATTCCTGGCAGCTATAGAATTGTTTTTTGAAATTTTTTTTCTTTTGTTCCATGTTGCTGCCTTGGGCTCCCTTATTTCCCCTCAGGGGATCCACTAAGCATTTAACTGTAAAGCTTTATTGAGAAACACAACTGGAGACTTCTTAGGGATTCACACTGATCATGTCAACTACCTGGGTTGTGAAGTTGGTGAGGGAAAAATGACAGGAGTGTTTGAGCAAGCACAGTGCCAGCAGAAAACAAAGTGAATAGACATATTTGAATCAGAGGAGTCATTGCTTATGACTAGTATAACCTTAGACTGACTTTTCTAACATCTTATCCATGGCACAAAACAAGGAATAGTGCTAAGATTGATGACCAGACTCCATTTGTTGTTGTTAGGTGCCATCAAGTCAGTATCCAAATCATAACAACCCTACATACAACAGGCGAAACACTACTGTCAGTGCGTCTCTGCTGTTCATAGGGTTTTCAATGGCAGATTGATTTTTGGGAGTGGGTTACGGGGCCCTTCTCCCAAGCCTACAGCACCTAGTGTTTCCAGGCGGTCTCCGATCCAAGTACTAAGCAGGCCCAACCCTGATTAGCTTCTGAGATCTGATGGTATTGGATACCACAGTGCTAAGGCTGTAGAAATATACAGACTTAATCAGAATATATTCTAATGTGTTAAGTTCACTGTATAAAAGACATTCCCCGTATTTCACATCTCTAAAATTTCAAAACACATTAACTAAGAATGAAATAAATAACTTGATAAGAAACTAAAAGAACTTCTGTTTTTGCAGTTTCCTTCATTGTGCATAATGCACTCACTGTTTCATGTTGTATTTATCATATTTTATTCATCAACAGACAAAAAAGTGGTTGGAAGTTTTCATAATAAGAACCTTAAGGCTAAAAGAGTTGCTAATATATACCTTTGTTCTGAAATAGCACTGCATTCAAAGCTTACTGAGGGAAAATGTAGCCACTGAAACTTGTTATGAAAAATTAAAAGGAAATGAATTGCATCCAGTTTTCTTCTACTGTTTATCTTGGCATCTCGCAGTTCTTGTGAATATGATTTACTTTCTAAGATTAAAAAATGCAACCTACTAATTAAAGGCCTTGCTTTTCTTGTATTGTTTTTTGGTTGAACCAAAATAACAGCATATACTTGTTGTTGTTGTTGTTGTTGTTGTTGTTAGGTGCCGTCAAGTGGATTCCAACTCATAGTGACCCTCATAGGGTTTTCAATGGCTGTTTCGGGATTGCCTTGGGAGTGGGTTGCCACATCCTTCTCCCATTTTGCGGTGCTGGGAATCGAACTCGGGACCTCAGAGACTGCAGAGCAGCACTCTGCCAACTGAGCTAAATCCCAGCCCAGCATATACTTAGGCCCCCACATATGATCATTGTGTAAATACAGATGGATTCCTCTGGGAACTTCATCATCACTGCCAGCATCTCCTCTTCCTCACCCCAAGAACTGGCCCCTTTAACTTCCCTAAGAAGAGGTCTCAGGAAGGATAATATTCAGAAGTCAGTTTAGTCCAGGGAATTCAGAATACCTTCTGGACATATAATATTTTGAAATGCTGCCCTGAGAACTCTGTCCATGTTTCTGACAAACTTCAAAGTACTCTTCTTAGAAAAGATCTAATTCATTTCAGTCTCAGCAATCATTTTCCTGAATTGATATGGGTGTGTAGAACATGGGAAGAATGAAGAGATAGGAATGTTATTTTGTTTAATTTGAAAGTCATGTTCTGACATTATGCAGTAATAAAAGCATAGACTTTTGACAAAGTTGACATACGTTTGAAATAAGCTTTGCTATACATTTGAGGTAAATAATTTAAATTTTCTAAATTTAAATTTCCATAACTGTGAAATAGAGCTAAATCTATCCACCTTGCATGATCCCTGTTAGGATTAGCAGTAATTCATATAAAGGACCTAGCACAGCACTTAGCACCTGGAAAATGTTCGATAATTATAACTAATGTTGTTATTCAATTTATCATTCCTTTAAATGTTAATTCATGCAATTTCACCCACATCAGTGAAATACATAAACATTTTTCTTTTTAAAATATAAGATAATGCTTGTAATTCCAGTGACTTGGGCATCTGAGGCAACAGGATCACAATTTCCAGGCCAGAAGCAGCCTGCACAACTTAGCTAGCTCCTGTCTCAAAATTTAAAAATACTACCAATATTAAAGGGGTTGGTGGTGCAGCTCAGTGGTAGAGTACTTACCCAGAATATGAGGGGCTCTGGGTTGAAATGTCTGAGTACAGAAAAAAAAATCTATATTTTATATATGTATATATACTTTAGAAATAACTGAAACAGTGATTTCTTTGTTCTTAAAATGCCTGCTTCCATTATTGATATTTTGGCAAACAGCAGCCTACAAGAATAAGAATAAGATCATTCTTCCTGTTCTCCAAGCATTTATTACATTTGTCCTTTTCAACAGTTAGCCATAAAAGTGATTTATGTGAATCAAAAGTTAGAAGTGATAGCTTAATTTCTCAAAATTAAACAATCACTCAAATCTATGCAAATTGAAATGTCCAAATGCAATGGGAGATGTAAAATGCTAGCTGCAAGTGTTATTACAGAGGCTATTCTTTTAATAAACTAAAGACTGATGCTATCAGCATAGTTAAAAAGAGACATTTAAAAACAGATTCTTCCACATTTTATTTGTATACCTAATCCTAGATAAAGTGTGGAAGTGATTATTCCAACTATAGCTCTCATGGTATTTCTTCAAATGGCAATCACCAATTTATGAAAAGAAGCTTTATTAAAGTAACCAATGTCACAATCATACTAACCTGTATATTCTTGCCTTTGTAAGTAACATTTTAAAATATACTTCCTCTGGTTCTCATTTGTTCATTTCATGTACATAACATGAAAATTTTACATAACAGCACCATAATAGCATTGCAGTAGAGATAGTTTTATTCATTACTGTAGCTTTCACTTGACAGTGCTTTTAGAAAAACAGCTATTTTGAAGGCTAACATTAAAAAAAAAAAAGATCACATATTAAATATGAACATATGAGCAGCTCAGAGCAACCTCTTTGTCATATTTGTCAGAAACTGAGAATTTTAGTTGCAGTTCTTAGAGCTCAGGCCAGATGGAAATGTGCAACTCCTTAGTTTGAGAATTTATTAATATTCAAAAGTGTAGTGGGCATTAACACAAACTACCTTGTGGGATTTGGGCTATTGTATCAGAATTAGCTTAGCTTCTCTGAATATTGCTGTATTGGAAATACAGGGTGTAGGCAGTGAATACAGAAAAGTAAGCTTGAATTATAATGTTAGACTTGTTTTTGTTTTCCCTTTTGCAGATTTTTGTTTGTTTATTGTTTGTACTTGGGGATTGAACCCAGGGCCTCACACATAGGTTTCAATTGCTCTACCACTAGGCTGTTTATTTTTATTATTATTATTTTTTATCTTGACACAAGGCCTTGCTAAATTATGTAGGCTGCCTCTGGCCTGAAAACTACAATCCTCTTGCCTCACTTCCTGAGTTTCTGGGATCACAGAATTGCATGACCACGCCCAGCTTTTCAGGGCTTTTTTAAAAAGCAATTAATAAATATTTCAGAGTTGCCAGTAGCCTGAGACATGTGAGGGATGTTAGTAATTCCCCCATATTTGAAACAACCTCTCATATTCTGCTCCATGGGGACTCACCTTGTGACCAAAATGCTTTCACTTTTTAGTTACTCTGAATACAATTTTACATAGTTTGACCTAATGTAGAAGTCCATTGTGAAGGAAATGAAATCATGTATGAAAATGCCCAAATTCATGCACACATACACAATTTTGTAGTGGTTTCCAGCAATTGTTTTAGTATCCTCTTACCTCCTTTATCTATCTCTATCAATTTACACTTAAGTGAAGTCTAGAAATGTTTCATTCTACTCTAAGAATTGCTTAAGTGCAAAAGTATAAGAACTCCTTGGTGTACATGTATAAGACAAACACTGAAATTCACATGGCATCACCAAATGGTAAGAGTTAATGCTAGAATTCTTAATTTGTTTTAAAAAGTAGAATGCTTTTATTTAAACAGAAGGGCCAAGAAAATTGAAACAAATAGAAATAAAATATGGACAGGTCAAATTCTATAGAAAATAGTGAGGTCAGTATATAGGCACTAAGTCATAATTTTCAAAACTATCATTCCAAATCTAATTATGATTTGGAACAAAAATTCCTTGAAAGTCACAGGCTTATGATTTTTTTCATGTAATATTCCCATATATTCTCATAAAAAAGAAATAGAAGTACATGCAATAAAGAGAACAAAGTTGAAATTGATAATTTTGCACATTAGAGTCTCTTTTTTACAATAGTACTAGGGAGTTGAACCCTAGGCCTCAGACATGCTAGGCAAGTGCTCTACCACTGAGCTTTACAGGGTCTCTCTAAATTGCACACACAGACTCTAGTCTTGAAATCATTATCCTCCTGCCTCACCCTCCTGAATGGTTGGGATTACGGGCATGAATCACGGTACCTAGTTTAAAGAGATTTTTAAATATGTATTCCCATAATCAAATTTTAAAATTATTAAGATCTAAGGATAAATTACTGATCATACTTATATTAGCTGAAACTACATTTTAAGTTTACATAACCATAAGGTAAAACAGTTTATATGATTCAAAAAGATTATTTGGTGAGGACAGGGGAGGGAGGAGAGGAAAAGGAAAAGAAAAAAGTGTAAGTTATATATTGGTTAAGTAAATATAAACAAGAAAGGAAAATAAGTATTAAGAAAAGGAAATTTTAGTTTTAGGCTTCTACAGGATAATAAAAGGAAAGAATATACCTTGAATTTATAAAAACCATTCAATTTTTAGCCTTCTGTGTATTAAAAATGCCTGTAGCTATAGCACTGTGGCGTCCAATTCTGTCAGATCTCGGAAGCTAAGCAGGGTTGGGCCTGGTTAGGACTTGGATGGGAGACTGCCTGGGAATACAGGGTGCTGTAGGCTTAGGAGAAGGACTCAGCAACCCTTTCCCAAAAATCAATCCACCATTGAAAATTCTATGAATAACAGAGAAGCACTGACAATAGTGTTTCACCTGTCATCCATAGGGTCACTATGAGTCAGATACCAACTCAACTGCACCTAACAACAACATATTAAAAATTGATAGAAGAAGATGAAGCCTAAATTATTAAATTCTTAAAAGCAAAGATTGTTGTTGTTAGGTGTTGTCCAGTTGGGTCCCACTCATAGCAACCCTTATAGGGCTTTCAACTGCTGATTGTTTCCTGATTGTTTTGGGATGGATTGCCATGTCTTTCTCCCATGTTTTGCAGTGCTGGGACTCGAACCACTGTCTTTAGAAAGTGCAGTGCAGCACTCTACCAACTGAGCTAAACCTAAGACCCCAAAGCAAAGGTATGTAGTATTTAAATATATTGTTATACCAATTCCTCAATCAAGTCTGATTATTACTAGTTAGTATTAGAAACATGTACTTCTTTCCTATTTCCCCATAACTATCTGTCATTTCAAAGAAGTGAAACTCTGGACCCATACAAACCAGCTGTATTCTTTGTTAATACGCCATATATTACACAACATTGGAGTTGATACTGACAGATATATATTATTGGCTTTACTCCAAGGATAGAAAATATTATAACAGTTTGATAAAAGAATATGATATGTTGAGGAGAGAATGCTAAATCAAATAAAAAATAGAAAAATCATTTGAATTGTCCTACCTTTTTAAATGTAAAGGAATATATTTCACTAAAGTATGTACAACACATAATACTAGAAAACTAGAATAGACGAGAAGACTAGAGATAATTTTTTTGTGTGTTGTACTAGGGGTTGAGCCCAGAGACTCATGCTTGCATGCTTTACAATGCTGGACAGCTGCACCCTCAGCCATTTTTTTTTTTTTTTTTTTACTTTTTTGAGACCTAGTCTCTCTAAATTATGCAGACTGCCTGGTCTCGAACTTGTGATCTTCTGCCTTCACCTCCGGAGTCACTAGGATTACAGGCATGTGCCACCGTGCCTGGTGTGAAGACTAGAGATAAATTATATTTGAACTTTCATTGCTTGGGTTAAATCAAGGGACTATTAGTATATATGTTTTTAGTACATAAAATTATTTTCCCCCAGCATAAATAAAGAAATTACTCTATTTGTTTCTCCTTACCTGATTTTTATTTTTATTTGATTTTATTCAGATTTTATTTTTTTGAACAAGTGCCTCTTGCATGCTAGGCAAGTGTTATACCACTGGGATGCATCCCCAAGCTCCCCTTTTTTAATTTTATTTTGAGGTAGGGTCTTCCTCTGCACAGACTACCTCTGATCTTGAACTCACAATCTTCCTGCCTCAGCCTCCTGAGTATCTCAGATTACAGACCTCTGCTAACCTTACCCAGCCTTAATATAAATTTTAAAATAAACACCTTGCCTATTTATTTTTACCACTAGTAGTGAATGATGAATACCCTGACTTATTTTTATTAGTTCTGGCTTTGTTTCTCTGATACATGAAAACGTTCTAACAGTATAAGAGGGCTAAATGTTTTATAGAGTTTCTGTGGCATAGTCTATTAAGCTTTGGATAAATTTAGATTCCTTTCTCCTAGCTGTGGTGGAGAAAGATTACTGTCATAATGAAAAATCAAAAAGTATATCAAATTATTTTTTTAGTTATTTTCCTCTATTTGTACTTTTTGTTAATGTAATAATTTGAATTATTTTGTTTTTTCTTCAACATAGTATGTTTCTGAAATTTGACAATGGTTTAGAAAACATTGCTTATTAAATGCTTTACTAGAACTCTTGCACTGAAATAATATACTATATTTTATGTATCCATTTTACAAATGCAATATGTATATAATGTTACCAAATTTGAATAATTTGAACAAAAACACAAAGATGTCTTGAAGAAAATATAAAGAAGATTCACATATGTACTTTGGAGAAAAATTGAACCTATGAGTCTTCAAATTTGTTAAGTAATGCAAAATTACATTCTGAGTTACTTGAAACAATTTATATTATAATTATCACAGTATGAAGATAACTAGTGCCTATAATCTTCAACAGCTAGTCTCATCATGCCATTGTGATAGATATGTAATGGTAACAGGGTCTTTAATTTTCATTTTCCCTCTATCAAGAGGACTGAAAAACTTTTTATGTGTTTACTGGTCTTTAGCATTTCCTCACATGTAAATGTTCTGCTTCACTCTTTTCTTCATTTGTTTATGAGAATTCCTTAAATATTCTAGGTACAGTTTCATTTTCTATCTTATTTGTCACAAATATTGTTTGTTGTTAGGTGCCATTAAGCTATGTCTGATTCATAGCAACTCCATGTACAACAGAAAGAAATACTACCCAACATTGTGCCATGCATGTGATCTATTTAATGCTTAAGTCCATTGTTGCAGGCACTGTGTCAATTCATCTAGTTGAAGGTCTCCCTTATTTTTGCTAACCTAGCATGCTCCCAAACATGAATGTCCTCTCCAGGGATTGACCCATCCTGACGACATGTCCAAAACACATAATGTGAAGTCTAGCCATCCTTGCTTCCAAAGAGCACTCTGGTTGCACTTCTTCTAGGGAAGATCTGTTGGTTCTTTTGGCAGTCAATGGTACATTCAATATTCATCTCCATTGCCATAACTCAAAACAGTATTTCTTTCCTTGTGTCCCTCATTGTTCAGGTTTTATATGCCTATGGAGTGAGAGAAAATACCATGGCATGAGTCAGGTACACCTTCATTTTAAATGACTTCCTTACTTTTCAACACTTTGAAGAGGTCTTTGGCAACAGTTTTTCCCAAGGCAATGCATCCTTTGATTTCTTTTTTTTTTTTTTTTTTTTTTTTGTGTGTGTGTGGTACTGGGGGTTGATCCCGGGGCCTCATGCCTGCATGCTTTGCAAGTGCTGGACCACTGAGCTGCACCCCCAGCCCTTTTATTTATTTATTTATTTATTTTTGCTTACTTCCTGAGACAGGGTCTCACTAAGTTACATAGACTTCCTCTAGTCTCGAACTTGCAATCCTCCTGTCTCCGCCTCCCAAGCCACTGGGATTACAGACGTGCGCCACCACGCCCAGCTCATCCTTTGATTTCATGACTGCTGCTTCCCTGGGTGTTGACTGCAGAACCAAGTAAAACAAAATCCTGAACAGCCTCAATCTTTTCTCCATTTATCATGAAGTTGCTTACTGATCCACTTGTAAGGATTTTCGTTTTGTTGATGTTGAGGTCCAATACTTACTGAAAGCTGTTCTTTGATATTCATCAGTAAATACTTCAAATCATCCTCGCTTTCAGCAAGCAAAGTTGTGTCTTCTGCATAATGTAAGTGGTTCATGAGTCTTACTCCAATCAAGATGCCACATTCTTCATAAAGTCCAGCATCTTGGATTATTTGCTTAGCATAGAGATTGAAAAGCTACAGTGAACAGATACAGCCCTGACACACACCTTTCCTGACTTTAAACTAAAGAGTGTTTCCTTATTTTGTTTGGACAGTTGCCTCTTCGGTCCATGTAGATTCCTCATGAGTACAACTAAGGGTTCGGGGATTTCCATTCTTCACAATGTTATCCATAATTCATTGTAATACACACAGAAAAATACTTTTGCTTCATCAATAAAACATAGATAGACATCTTTCTGGTATTCTCTGCTTTGGGCTAATATCCATCTGACATCATCAATGATTTCTCCATGCTCCATTCTGAATCCAACTTGATTTTCCAGCAGTTCCCTGTCAATATACTGCTACAGTCAACTTTGAATGATCTTTATTGTTGTTGTTGTTGTTATGTGCTGTCGTGTCAGGTCCAACTCATAATGACTCTATGTACAACAGAATGATACACTCCCCAACGCTATGCCATGCCTGGCACTGTGTCAGTGCTTCTCTGCTATTTGTAGGGTTTTCAGTGGCTGATTGTTTCAGGATTGCTTTGGGGGTGGATTGTCAATTCTTTCCCCATTTTTCTGGTGCTGGGGATCAAACCCAGAGCCTCAGATAGTACAGAGCAGCACTCTACCAACTGAGCTAAACTCCAGCCCTTGAATGATCTTTAGCATAATTTTACTTGCATGTGATATCTGTGATATTGGATAACTTCCACATTCAGTTAGATTCCCTTTCTTGGGAATAGGTACAAATATAGATCTCTTCCAGTCAGTTGGTAAGGTAGCTGTTTTCCAAATCTCTTGGCATAAATGAATGAGCACCTCTAATGCTGCATCTATTTGATGAAATATCTCTATTGGTATTCCATCATTTCCTGGAACCTTGTGTTTTGCCAATTCTTTCAAGGCAGCTTCTACTTCTTTCTTCAGTCCCATTGATTCGTTAGCATAGGCAACCTCTTAAAATTGTTGACCATACACCAATTCTTTTTGGCATAATGTCTGTGTATTTCTTCCATCTTTTTTGGTGTTACCTGCATCATTTAATACTTTCCCAGTTGAATCCTTCACTATTGCCACTGGAGGCTGGAATTTTCTCTTCAATTCTTTGAGCTTGAGAAAAACAGAGTGTGTTCTTCCCTTTGGGCTTTCTACCTCCAGCTCTTTGTATATATCATTATAATATTTGATTTTATCTTTTTGAGCTGCCATTTGAAATCTTCTGTTTAGTGTTTTAATTTCATCATGTCTTCCTTTTACTTTAGCTGCTCGACATACCAGGAGAAGTTTCAGAGTTTCTTTTGACATGCAATTTATTCTTTTGTTTTTTTTTTCATATTTTTAATAAGGTTTTTCTTTCCTCATGAATGATGTCTTTGATGTGGAGCCACAGCTCATCTAGTCTTTGGTCATTAGTGTCTATCACATCAAACCTGTTCCTGAGGCGGACTCTGAACTCAGGTACAATACACTTGAGGTCATACCTTGGCTTTTGTATGCTAGTTCTAATTTTCTTCAGTTTCAGTTTGAACCTGCATATGAGCACTTGACGGTCTGATCCACAGTCAGCACCTAGTGTTGTTCTGACTTTTGATATTGAGGTTTTTCATCCCTTCTTTCCACAAATGTAGTCAGTTTGACTTCTATATGTTCCAACAGATGAATTCCATGTGTATGGTCACCATTTATGTTGGTAAAAAAATGTATTTGGATTCATAATGTCATTGGTCAGACAAAATTCTATCATGTGATCACCAGCATTGTTTCTGTCATTAAGACTATATTTTCCAATAACTGAGCCTTGTTTCCAAGTTTTGCATTCTAGTCACCAGTAATAATCAGTGCATCCTGATTGTTGCATATTCAATTAACTTCAGACAAATTTGCTATAATTTACTATTTCTGTGCATTTAATAATGTAGTTCATATATATACATATCATATATATAACATATATATGATATATATACACATATCTATATATACTTTTTTCTATTTTTAGCACAGGATCTCACTAAATTGCCCAGGTTGGCCTTGAATATATTGCAACTCTCTGACTCAGTCTCCCAAGTAGCTGGGATTTCAGGCATATGCCATTGTGCTTGCCAATAATTACTTTTTGATGAATTCCTTTTAAGTTCAATTATATTATACTTAATAAAATATGTGATGTTATTAAAGGAACAAAATTTTAGGTACATACATAAACCAAAAACAATAAAGTGAAACAAAATATATCCAATAAAAATATCCAAGCCAGGGTATATCAAGCAACAAAGGACAGTGATCCCTGAAACAGAAGAAACAAATGGAATTAAGTCAAGGAATACTCCAGTTTCCTGACTTTAAAACTTTATAAGCCCTGCACAAAGACAGGGAATCTAGATGAAGCTTAGTTCACTCTCCTGAGTTGAGGAGATAGAGTTCACAATCCTCATTGACCAAGGTAGGCAGGATTTGCAAGAAATATCAGTGACAAGGGCAGAAAATCTGTTGTCTTCAGGCAGAATCTCTGCACTATTCAGCAGAGCATGCTTCAGAGCATGAGTGTGAAGAAACCACACAAGTCTGGTCAGTACACCATCTTAAAGGACTGGAGAGATCAATACACCTGTTTCTCTTGGCCATAATAACACATCTAAAAGTTTACATGGGATTTAGTAAAATACTTTGAAAGGAGTTACCTCAGCAGTCCCCTTAGAATAAGTGATCCCTTAACTATAGTCTAATGGATTCTTTGGCACTGATAGACTTTTAAGGAATCATACTTTTTACCAGTAAATAAACAAAATAAAAATCAGTGTTTCCAAGTGCAAATTATGTCTGAGAGGAAAGCTCAAGAGTATTTATAGGAATATAAGGATATCCAGTAGGAAACAATGCAAAGTCCACAACTTATGGATCAAGTTGAGGAGTGCCAGGAAATCAAAGGCAGAAAAAAATGCCCCCAAACAAGGGGAAAATAAACTGACTTTTTTCAAGAATTTGCATAAGTATTAAATTTAGCAGAGGATATTAAGGAAGTTATTAGAGCTAAGTTTTATATGTTCAAAAGTTAAATGGATACAAAAAAGCTCAAGCCAAATTTCTAGAAGTAAAATTTCCAGTATTGTGTGTGACAACTCACAATTAGGTATTGTTGGGTAAAAATTAGTTACCATGACTATAATAGTACAAAAATTAAATGCAGAGAGAATTTTAAGGTAAAATAAGTGAAAATGTGTTGGAGCAATTTAAAGCACTTTATTATGGTGAGGGGAATATTTAAAGAAATAATGGCCAAATTTTTCCAAATTTAATGAAAATTATAAACTCAAGAAGTTCAACAAAATTCAAGCACAAGATTCATGAGCCAAAATACATCATAGTCAAAAGGTTGGTAATGCTATCATGCCTTGGAGCACAGCAGATCCACAAATATTACATGCACCTTTGTGTTCTGGAGTAGGAATAAAGTATAGTTTATTGAAGAGTATTGTACAGACAATAATTTCTATAATAAGAATTTGGGTAAATATATAATAGCTACATAAGATGTAGCATTAATGAATGCTGCCTGAAATACAAATAAATTTGCACAATTTTTTAATAATCATGCTAATATAAATAGTATAAAAAATTTTATAAATTTATATGATCCTCATAAATAAAATTCAAGCCTTACTGCAAAGACATAGTATTTAACAAAATGTGGTACTAGAGAAAGCATAGACACAGATCAATGGAACATAAAAGAAAGCACAGAAAAGACTACACTTATATGGTCAGTTGACTTCTGTCAAAGATTCAAAGACAGTCCTATGGAGTAGGGAGTGGATTTTTAAATGAATGGTCTGAGAATCATTAAACATCCATATTAAAATCATAATTCAGAACTTATGCCTTATGTACAAATTCTCTCAAAAAGGCTCATGAACCAGAATATAAAACTTGAAATTACTTCTAGAAGAAAGCAGAAGAAAATCTTTGGGAACATGAGTTAAACAAAAATTTAATACTCGAAAACTATATGCCATATAACAACAACATAAATAAATTTGATTCTATCAAAACTAAAAACATTGCTAAGAAAATAAAAGGTGAAGTCTTACTGTGGGGTAAATATTTGCAAGTTTCATACTGGATAAAGGGTATATACACATATCCAAAATATACAAAGTTTTAGCAAAATTCAGTAGGACCTATATAAAAAACTTATTAGGTATACTCAAAAATTTTGAATAGATACTTCATCAAAGAAGGTATACAGATGACAAAAAGCATTTTAATACATGCTCATCATCATTAGTCAGCAAGGAAATGCAGACTAAAACATCATAAGATACCATCACCAAACTAATTTAATGATATTACAAACGCAGCATATGGAGAGACAGAGAGACACACAGAGAGAGAGACAGACAGAGAGAGAGAACAATAACTTCTCAGAGTCTTTGAGGAACATAACTATGGAGACTTGCATAGGTAGTCTCAGGGCAGAGTGGCAGCCATGGCATGCTAAATCCTGAGTTGCCAGGAAGACTTGGCAGAAGAGGAAATAAACATAGTTCCTGGGAATACCACGTGATGGGACACAACCATTCTTTGTACACTTGAGACATCATGCTTGACTCCATATCCTTATTCTGTAAACTACTTGCCACTTGCCATGATCAAATGGGCTGTGTTGATGGGAAAAATTAGTACACTCTCCACTCTTGCTATAAATCACTCACCTAGCTGGAGTTGTTTATAACATAGTATATTTCCTGCTTGTCCAAGTACAAAACATGTGCAGAAACGAACTTCTGTGCCTTGGAGTCATTCAGCTCCCTGGCCCCCTTTGCCCCGATGTCTTTGTCTATTCTTTTCTCATAAGCCCCTGCCTTCCTGTCCCCAACCCCCTCGAGGTCAACACATAACCACTGGAATTTTCATACATTTATGTCAGAAATGAAAATAGTATAGTTGCTTTTGAAAACAGTTTTGCACATTTGTAGGAAATTAAATATATAATTACTATGTGGCCTGCAGCCCTAGCCCTGTGGCATCCAGTCCCTTCAGATCTCGGAAGCTAAGCAGGGTCGGCCTGGTTAGTACCTGGATGGGAGACCACCTAGGAACACCAGAAGCTGTAGGCTTGGGAGAAGGACCTGGCAACCCCCTCCCAAAAATCAATCTGCCATTGAAAACCCTATGAACAGCAGAGAAGCACTGACACTAGTGTTTCCCCTGTTGTACAGAAGGTTGCTATGAGTCGGATACCGACTCGACAGCACCTAACAACAACAATTACTATGTGATATAGCAATTCCACAAACAGGTAGTCAAGTACCTATAAATTTTGTTAATAAAATCCCACATATACTAACTTTATTCAAATGTTCTAAAACTTAGAATGAGCCTAAGTGCTCTTCAACTGGAAAATTAATAATGCATTCTGGTAAATCCAAACAATGAAATACTATTCCCCAATGAAAAGGAAAAATTATAAATCTATCCAAGACCATGGATGACTCTCAAACATTATGCTGAGATAAAGCAGACAGAATCAAAAAGTTATATGCTGTATTATTCCAATTATATGAAATTATTGAAGAGGTACAAGTATAGTAGTAGAAAACAGAGCAGAACTTGCCAGGGACTGAGTATGAAAGAACCATTTTAAGTGCTCATTTTATTTGAAGAAGCTGAGTTTCATAGAGTTATTTTACATGAGGTTTTACAGTTAATAATGCGAGAAAGAGATGGTTTGAACACAAATGTTTTGTACCTTAATAACCGCTTTTAAACATTCTGACTGAATTTCCAACATAAATTGTTTAAATGCCTAATCATTGATTCTAATTAATTACTTCAAAGTCTTGGTTTTCGCAGTGCGCTGTGTGTCAGAGGGATTACTTGTTAACTAGAAGTCCCCTTGGCCTTTTTTAAACCTAATAACCACTGTTGATATTGGTGTTGTTATGTGCTATCCAGTCAAGTCTGACTCATAGTGACCCAGTGTAAAACAAAGCAAAGCACTCCCCGAGACTTTGCCATGCCCAGCACTATGTCAATGCTTCTCTCTGCTGTTCATAGGGTCTTCAATGGCTGATTGTTTCAGGATTATTTCAGCAGTGGGCTGCCAGGTTCTGCTCCCTGGTTGTTTTTTTTTTTTTTTTTGTGGTGCTGATGATCAAACCTAGGGCCTCAGAACACACAGAGTGGCACTCTACCAATAGACCTAAACCCTAGCCATTAGGTGTCATTAAAGTAGAGAGATAAGAATCATTATCTTGATTTTTTAAAAATTATCCTTATTCTAGATATGACTCCTCTGCAGCCGTAGCCCTGTGGTATCCTATCCCATCAGATCTTGGAAGCTAGGCAGGGTCGGGCCTGGTTAGTACTTGGATGGGAGACCACCTGGGAACACCAGGTGCTGTAGGCTTGGGAGATGGACAAGCAACCCACTCCCAAAAATCAATCCACCATTAAAAACCCTATGAAGAGCAGAGAAGCACTGACAATAGTGTTTCACCTGTTGTACGCAGGGTCGTTATGAGTCGGAAACCAACTCGATGGTACCTAACAACAACAACAGCAATGATACAAGCTCAATGCCCAAATTTTAAAAATTACAGGATGTTGTACCAAGAATAGACTTCTCAACTTTCCATGACATTCTTAATAGTAAAAGCAACTTTAATCTAAAACTGTGTTCTTAAACATAACTCCCTGACTACTTCCTATTCCCAGTCATTGGTCTGAATGCACCTTTTCCTATTCTCCTTTCTTATTTCCCCCAGTTGTACTATAGTTACCCCTGCCCTTCTATCTCTCAAGTCAATGTATCTGTAAAGCAGTTTCTTTCATCTTTATGTCCGTGGTGACTCTGCCAATCTGCGAACCCACAGATGGCTAAGAATACTTTTAAATCATTTTAATCATTGGCTTTTCAGATCTCAGATGACTTTGAGCTTTTAAGAAGATTATCTTCCATGAATTGATTGGGTTAGACAAGAATGGACTATTAAAATTGCACTATTTCTTGCAACTGCTATTATGACTATGACTACATTTTAAATGAAATAATTTGTTTTAATATAGTTATTCATGAAAGCAGGTTAAGGAAGGGGGGGAAAGGCAATTACCTCCTTTTAAAAATTAAAATGATGGTGAAAATATGATCAACTGTGTGGAAGGCCAATTCAGTTGTAACAAATCAATCAGCAAGGGCCCGGGTGAATGAGGTCAATAGTCTTCACCTCTCAATGAGACTCATGGCTCAATGAGATTCATGGCTCTAATCTCAGATTTTATATTCTTGTAATATTCCTATGATTTAAAATAGGCAAGTGGATTTGGCTTTAGCTCAGAGTTTATATAATAAAATGTTTAATGAAAGCATATATTACCAAAAATTGAAGAATATATTCAGTTTCCAAAATGACCAAATGTCTAAGATAAAAGAGATTGTTATAATGAAATATATTTTAAGTTTTGGTAGTTAGGGTACAGAAAAAATATGTAAAAGTATAAAACTACTTAGTAACGCAGCCAACTAAACTTGGAGTACAACATTCTACATAGCACCAGTTTGCAATGGTAGTCAAATAATAATAAATATTACTAGCCATTTGATATTTGAAATATTGAACATTGCAAACACTGTCTCTGACTGGTTTGTCTATATTTAAATATCTGAATATTCTTCTGTAGGGATTTATGAAAAATCTATAATACAAATTAGGAAAGATTATATTCAATCGTAGAAGAATCCATTTAGAAACCCAGTTTCTAACATGTGATGTCTCATTTGTTGGTTTTTGTTTAAAGGTGTGTTTTTTAAATTTGATGTCACCTGGAAATATCAAATAACAATTATCCATAAGCATGTGTGGAAAAATTTATGCCACTAAGCACTCATTTAAGATCAGTAGACATTGGCCTAGACACAATAATTATGAGATACTTCAGTACCCCACTTTCACCAAGAGACAGTTCATCAAAACAAACAAACAAAAAAAAACAGAGAAATGATGAGCTTAAATTGCACATTAGACCAATTGGAACTCATAGATATCTATAGAATATTCCACGCATCTGATGAGGAATATACATCCCTCTCAGCACCACATGGAACTTTCTCTAAGATAGATGACATTTTCATACACAAAAACAGTCTCAATAAACACAAAAAAGTTGAACAATTCCCCTATCCCTTATCAGACCACAATGAAATAAAATTGGAACTCCAAATCATGAAAAACATCAGAAGTTTTAAAAATTCATGGAGACTAAACAATACACTGCTGAATGACCAATGCATTATTGAAGAAATTAAAGCAGAAATTAAAAAATTTCTGCAATCAAATGAGGATGAAAACATCCTACCAAAATATATGGGACACAGAAAAGACAGGTCTAAGACAGAAGTTCATAGCATTGAGTGCCTTCATCAATGATGTAGGGATGAGCAAAAAAAGACCTAATGACATATCTTAAGGCACTAGAAAGCCAGCAACAAATGAATCCCAAAAGGAGCACTCAGACAGAAATGATCAAGATCAAGGCAGAGACACCTCAACTAGAATCTAAAAAGATAATTAAAAGAATTATGAGACTAAGAGCTGATTCTTTGAAAAGATTAAGAAAATTGATGCTCCCCAGGTCAATCTCATCAAAAAGAAAAAAGAAAAGGCAAAAATTGTGAAAATTACAGATGAAAAAGGGATCATAACCACCGATTCCAATGAAATACAGAAAACCATCAGGGAATACTAGGAAATATTGTATTTCCAAAAATATGAAAATAAAGAAGAAACTGACAAATATATTAACACATATGATTGACCAAAATTAACCCTGGAGGACATAAAAGACCTAAACAAACCCATTACATGTGCTGAAATAGAAAAGGTAATAAAAAATCTCCCAACAAAGAAGAGACTGGGAACTAATGGGTTCACAGCAGAGTTCCACCAAGTTTTCAAAGAAAAATTAATATCAGTTTTCCTCAAATTATTTCAATAAGTAGAAAAGAAGGGATCACTCCCAAAGTCATTATACAAAGCCACCATCACCTTGATACCTAAATCAGGCAAGGATACTTGTAAGATAGAGAATTATAAACCTATCTCCCTAATGAACATAGATACGAAAATTCTAAACAAAATTCTGGCAAACCAAATTCAGCAAAATATTAAGATTGTTCACCATGACAAAGTGGGATTTATTCCACAGATACAAGGCTGGTTATTATGAAACTCAATTAATGTAATTCAACATATCAAGAGGCTTGCAAACAAAAATCACACAATCTCAATTGATGCTGAAAAGGCCTTTGACAAAGTGCAATACCTTTTCATGATAAAAAAAACCCTGGAGAAGATAGGCATAACAGGAAAATACCTTAACATCATAAAGGTCATTTATGACAAACCTATAGCCAACATCATATTAAGTATAGAAAAACTGAAACATTTTTCTCTAAGATCTGGAACAAGACAAGGATGTCCACTCTCTCCTATCTTATTTAATATTGTGATTGAAGTCCTAGCCAGGGCAATTAGACTAGAGAATGAAATCAAAGGGATATAGATAGGCAAAGGAGAGGTGAAATTATCCTTATTTTTGGATGACATGATACTTTACCTAAAGGACCCCAAAATATCCTCTAGAAAACTTTTAGACCTAATTAACTCCTTTAGCAAAGTGGTAGAATACAAAATTAACACTCAAAAATCACTAGCTTTCCTTTACACCAACAGTGAGCAAGAAGAGAAGGAAATTAAAGCTACAATCCCTTTCATGATGGCCCACCAAACACTTATATACCTGGGAATCAATCTAACCAAAGATCCAGCAGATCTCTACAAGGAAATATTCAAAACATTAAAGAAAGAAATTGCAAAGAATAATAAAAGGTGAAAATACCTCCCCTGTTCATGGATCTAGAGAATCAATATTGTAAAAATGGCTATCCTACCAAAAGCAATCTATAGATTTAATGCAATCCCCATTAAAATTCCAATGACCAACTTTAAAGAAATAGAAAAAGTGATCCAAAAATTCACATGGAAACACAAAAGACCATATATAGTTAAAACACTCTTGAGCTGCAAAACTAGTGCGGATGGGATCACAATCCCTGATGTTAAACTATAATGCAGGGCTGTTGTAGCAAAACTGTTTGGTACTAGAACAAAAATAGGCCTGAAGACCAGTGGAACAGAATAAAGGACCCAGAGATACACCAACACATCTATAGACACCTGATTTTCGACAAAGGATCAAAGCAGGCAAATTGGAGAAAGGATTGCCTTTTCAACAAATGGTGCTGAGAAACTTGGATATCCACTTGCAGAAAAATGAAAACAGACCCACATTTCTTAATATGCATAAAAGTTAACTTGAAATGGATAAAAGATATCAACATAAAACCAGAGACTTTAAAATTAGAAGAGAAGATAGGTAATACACTCCTGCATATAGACATAGGAAAGCATTTCCTTAATAAGAATCCAATTGCTCAGGAAATTTCAACAAGAATAGATAAATGGGAATACATGAAATTAAAAAGCTTCTGTACAGCAAATGAAACAATCAACAGGTCAAGGAAATCCCCACTGAATGGGAGAAAATCTTCACATCGTATGTGTCAGACAGAGGATTAATTTCAAAAATTTACAAAGAAGTCAAGAAAGCAACTCTCAATACAAGAAATAATAGAATACACAAGTGGGCAAAGGAACTGAATAGACAGTTCTCAAATAAAGAACTTCAGAAGGCCATGAAACACATGGGAAAATGCTCAATATCCCTAGTCATTAGGGAAATGCATATCAAAAAACTCTGAGATTCTACCTTACTCCAGTAAGAATGGTGAAAATCAATAAAACAAATAACAAATGCTGGCAAAGTTGTGGGAAAAGAGAGCCCTCTTATACTGTTGGTGGGACTGTAAATTTGTTCAACTAGTTTGGAAATCAATATGAGATACCTCAGAAAACTAAAAGTAGAACTGCCATATGACCCAGCTATACCACTACTTGGAATATACCCAATGGGAGATGAGTCATCATACCACAGATACACTTGCATTTCCATCATCCATGCAGCAATTTTCACAGTAGCAAGGATATGGAATCAACCAAAGTGCCCATCAACAAAAGAATGGATAAAAAATTGTGGTCCGTATACACAATGAAATACTGCTCAGTAACTTTTAAAAATAAAATGTCATTTGCAGCAAAATGGATGGAATTGGAGAACATCATATTCAGTAAACAAACACAAGCCCCAAAACAGAAATGCCATATGTTCTCGCTCATATGTGGGAGATGAATCAAACTTAAAGGAAAGAAAAAATCCTATACATAAATTGAAACATAATAAAAGGCTTAATTAAACTTAGGGTAGAAGGGACAACTTAAGGATTGGAAAGAAGGAGAGAGGGATCTAGTAGAGGGAAGCACTGATTGGAAAAGATGGGATGGGGAGGAGGATGGATGAGGAAGGATGAAGGGGGAGAGGTCAACCTCAGTGGAAACAGCACAACTTTATGAGTATGGTAAAAAAAAAAAGGAGGGGGGGATAGAAAAATACCCACAAGAACAGATAAAATTAAAAAATGATAAAAATAGTAATAACACCAAAGTCTGGCAATAATGCAAACAGATAAGACCACTCATTTAATACCACTGTAAAAAATGTAGAAGACTGTAGAAAAAAGTTTGGACTTAAAATCAGGATGCACATATATAGATTAATATTCTCACACACAAAAAAACCCCCATGCAAATAGAAAGGAGACCATTGGTGTGGGGGGATAGGATCATGAGAGCATAAGGGGGAAGTTATGTGAGCAATGTATAATGGAATGCATATATGGAAAGGTCATAGTGAAACCCATGTCATAACAACACCCATTAAGTTGTACATTAAAAACTTCCAAAAAAGAAAGAAGAAATAAAATTTTCCTATGATCACTGCCACAGAATAAACTACTACATTGACATAGCATTATCTTCATAAAAAAATCAAACAAAAATCTCTTTTAAATATTTAATGGAGATATAACCAAATTTTATGTTAAAATGTTTATTTTTTAGAAGCTGTTAGAAATTCTTTATAATATGGCAAGTTGTGAATTGATTGCTGAATCAGCTATAAAATTCAGAAATGTCATTTTATGATCTTTTTATCATTTCCAGTGTGTTTCTTAGATTTATATTTCATATACCTTCATACACACATATAAATATATACATATGCATTTATGCATATCTGTGTACAATGGTGCACACATTGTATCATTTTATTTGTTTCCATAAAGAAATTTAATATACAGTGATACCTTGACAATCAATCAAAATCCTTTTTGGAAAGCTGGTGGAATGCCAATCACACTCCTCAAATCAAATCCACACATGATTAAAGATGGCCCCACATTTTTAGTGGGCTGGGATTTAGCTCAGTTGGTAGAGCACTGCGCTGCAGTTTTAGAGGTTCCGAGTTCAATTCCCAGCACCGCCAAAATGGGAGAAGGGCCTGGCAACCCACTCCCAAGGCAATCCCGAAACAGTCAGCCATTGAAAACCCTATGAGGGTTGCTATGAGTCGGATACCGACTTGAGGGCAACTAACAACAACAACAACCACATTTTTAAGTGTATAAATAATCTTAAATTTGTTCACACAGGTTATATTCTTCCTCAACATGAAACAAGGATGACTACAGTTTCAGCATTAGCCAATAAAACCTATTTATAAAATTTGAAATAGAAAAATATTTACTTAATATATTAATGTTTTTTCTGTCTTATTAGAAACCAAGATCAAAATTAACAATGTTATATATCTAGCAATCCCAATAAAACCATGGAAAAAGAATTACGTTATGCAACACTAGAAACAAACCAAGGATCAAAATATTTTGTGAATAAAATCCTATGACAGATCATTAAGAAATGCTAATTTCTGATAATATATGTGTAAAGGACTTAAGTAAACATTTCAGCAAAAAATGAAATAAAATATTTAAAAATTGGGTTATATAGAAAATTTGTCAACCTTACTTGAAATAAATTATTTAAAAATATGTAGAAATGACATATTCTGACACTTTATGAGACAAAGATGGAGAAATTGTGTTTATCTATGTGTTATATATTGCTTATAGTAGTGAACATGGAATATTTTTGGAATCTATTTGACAATATAAATCAAGATCCTTAAAATCATTTATTCCTTTGGTCCAATGATTTCAGTTCTGGAAATCTAACCTAAGAAAATAAATATAAATGTCACACTCAAAGTTTAGTGTGCAATTATTCTCAATTCATTAAAAGATATAATCAGATAAGGATTTGGCTAATTGGTAATATATATGCCCAACATGTACAAGGTCCTGGGTTTGGTCAAAGGAAAAAATAAAAGTAAAATAAAAGTGAATAATCAAAAGGCATACAATGGTAATTGTCAAATGGCTGAAGAATTACCAAAGACACTGATATATTTTCCTTTTTTGCTTGGCAATATAAGAACCACAAGGCTTATATCAACTTAGAACAAAGGAAAAGCTTCTGTCCTTAATTCTGGTAATTGAAATTGCTGCTGCTCCTTTTCCAACACCTCCATGATCCCAAGAGATGTGTCTTTCACTGCTGTCCCTGCCCTCTCTCTCCATAAAACTTGAAACTTACAACCTTGGGTAAAGTTCCAAAGAGGAAGGAGAACCTACTTCAACTAAACTTGCTTCTGCAGGACTCACCTCATCTACATCCCCAGCTACCACCTCCTCCTCAAGTACCACTGGAACTCAAGGAACCTGCAAATAAACAGGATACTCTCCCTCCTTTCTAAATCTCAAACTACTAGCCTGTATTCCCTCTCTCTCTCTCCAGAAAAAATAAACTCAGTCTCCTCAGATAATCTTGAGTGGCAGATAAGAAGAAATTGCATTATTTTTAGTGCCCAAAGCTACTAATAGAATTCATGGTTTTATTTTTAAATCCCAACTCTTGATGACCTGCCATCTTCTCATGATGGAAGATCTGATCACACAGTCTGTGATGGGAGTTCAGTGTAGTGAGAGTTCCATGCAGGAGCTACACCTCAGACTGGCTTGGAGTGACACATCATCATCCTGTCTACCAGAGCATGGGATTGGCAAGTGAACCCAGAAGCCAGGATGAACCAGTGAGTGTGGTGCCAGTGAGCTGACCCACCATCATCTCCACCAAGGACCAGACTGCACAGTCTGTGGAGAGATTTCATCATGGCATGAGTTCCATGAAGGAACACAAGCCTCAGAACAATTGGAGGTGACACACCATCATCCTGTTAGTGCACCAGTGGTGGGACACCCTATAGTATGCAGACTAGATGAAGCCAAAAACAAGATTTTTAATTCTGAAGAAAATTAGATGAGGTTAGCTACTCAGTCACTAAGAAAGAAAAAAGGATGAAAGAATTTGATAAAGATTTTCAAAAAGTCTTTGATAAAATGAAGAGGCACAACCTATGAATTCAGGTGGTTCATGAAAGAGTTGAAAACTACATGACAGGAATAGGAAATCTATTCCAACAGATTTTAGATGAAAAATTACCAAAACTAAGAGAACAAATAGACATATATACAACTGCAGCATCCAGAGCTCTAAAAAGAGTAGAGTAGAACAGATCTTATCCATGACACATTATAATTGAAATGGTAACTTTAGAGAGCAAAGAAGCTATTCTAGAAGCTATAAGAGAGAAATGCCAACTCACTTACAAAGGCAAACCAATCAAAGTAACAGCTGATTTTTCAAGAACAACCCTAAAGTCAAGGAAACCTTAGTCAGATATCATCCAAGTCCTGAAAAAGAATAATTGCCAAACAAGATTACAATACCCAGTGAAGCTATCTTTTAAAATGGATGGTGAGTTCAAGACATTCCATGATACTGACTTGTTTAAATGATTCATAGACTCCAAGCCAGAACTGCCAAGGATTCTCAATGAAATACCACATAGAGGAGAGGTAAGACAACCCCAACTACACGACCAAAGGGATGAATAATAAACATGTGGAGAAATTCAGAAAATAATAGACAAAGTATGAATTGAAAAATAATAGAAGCAAACACCAAATTGTTGCCAAACAATATAATGTTCTCAGAAATTATGCTCAATGTCAATGGTCTTAATTCAACACTCAAGAGGCATAGGCTGGCCAATTGGATTAAAAAATATAAACCCTCAATATGTGCCATTCAAGAGATTCACCTCATCCACAAAGACCATAAAAGGCTGAAAATTAAAGACTGAAAAACATTATACCAACTAAGCGGGAGCCAAAAAAAACAGGAGTAGCGATATTTATTTCTGACAACTTAGACTTCAAACCTAAACTAATCAGAAAGGACAAAGAAGAACACTACAGATTAGTAAAAAGAACAGTTAACTGGGAACCCATAACTATAACAAATATTTACTCAAAAATACAGGTGCATCTATCTTCATAAAATAAATTTTGTTGGAGATAAAGGAACACATAGGGCCAGACACAATAATTGTGGGAAACTACAATACCCCACTTTCACTGAGAGGCAGGTCATTTAAAAAATCAACAAAGAAATGGTGGGCTTAAATAGCACCATAGGCCAACTGGATCTTATAAATATCCACAGAATATTCCAATATTGTACTAAACAGGGAAAAATTGAAACCATTTCAAGATAAGGGCAAGATAAGGATTGCCATTCTCTCCTCTCTTATTTAATATTATAATCAAAGTCCTAGCCAGAACAATCAGATAAGAGAAGGAAATCAGAGGACTACAGATAGGCAAAGAAGAGGTCAAATTATCCTTATGTGCAGACAACATGATCCTTTACCTAATGACCTGAAAAATTACTTTAGAAAACTCTGAGACCAGCAACTCAGGAGGCGGAGGCAGGAAGATCACAAGTTCGAGACCAGAGACTGCGTAACTTTCCGAGACCCTGTCTCAAAAAGTAAAAAAAAAAAAAAAAAAATGGGCTGAGGGTGCAGCTCAGTGGTCCAGTACTTGCAGAGCATGAAAGTGCAAGGACATGGGTCCAAACCCCGGTACAAAAGAAAGAAAGAAAGAAAGAAAGAAAGAAAGAAAGCAAGCAAGCTAGCTCTGAGACCTAATTAACTCTTTCAGCAAAGTGGGAGGACACAAAAATAGCACTCAAAAATCAGTCACATCTCTTCCCACAAATTATGAACAGGAGGAGAAGGAAATTAAGTCAACCATCCTTTTCACAATAGCTTAACAAAAAATTAAATATTTAGGAATCAGTGTAACCTGATTTAGAGACCCTGAAGATCTCTAAAAGGAAAACTTCAAAACATTAAAGAAAGAAATCATAGAGGATACTTGAAGATATAAGGACATTCCCTGGTCATGGGTTGGGAGAATCAATATTATAAAAATGGCTATACTACCAAAAGTAACATACAGATTTAATGAAATTCCCTTTAAAATCCCAATGACAGAATTTGCAGAAATAGAAAAAATAATCCAAAAATTCATATGGAAATACAATAGACTTTGTATAACTAAAATAATCTTAAGCTGCAAAGCTAGTGCAAGGGTGATATAATACCTGACTTTAAAATATACCACAAGGCTATGCCTGCAGCCATAGCACTGTGTTGTCCAATTCTGTCAGATCTCAGAAGCTAAGCAGGGTCAGGCCTGTTTAGTACTTGGATGGAAGACTGCCTGGAAACACCAGATATTGTAGGCTTGGGAGAAGAATCCAGCAACCCATTCCCAAAAATTAATCCACCATTGAAAACTCTATGAAGAATAGAGAAGCACTGACACTAGTGTTTCATCTGTTATAAGTAGGGTCACTATGATTCAGACACCAACTCTATGGCACCTAACAACAACAAAAACACAGGGCTATAGTAGCAAAAGCAGCTTGGCCTTAGCTGGAATTGAATATCCAGAGATACATCCACACAATTGTAGCCACCTGATCTTTGACAAAGGGGCAAAGGATGGTCAATGGAGAAAAGATAGCCTCTTCAACAAATGGTGTTGGGAAAATTGGATATCTATTTGCAGAAAATTTAAAATAGACCTGTATCTCTCAATTTACATAAGAGTCAACTCAAAATGGATAAGAACCTACAACATAAAGCCAGAATCCTTAAAACTACCAGAAGAAAAGTTAGGAGACACATTCTAATACATAGGCATTAGAAAGCATTTCCTTAACAAGACTCCAATTGCCCAGAAAATGGCATCAAGAATTGGCAAATGGGACCACATGAAATTAAAAAGCTTCTGGACAGCAAAGGAAACAATCCAAAGAGTTCAGGAATAGCCTACTGAATGGAAGGGAAATCTTAACATCTTCCTATCCTACACATGCAATAGAGGGATAATTTCTAGAATTTACAAAGAACTTAAGAAAGCAAATCCCCAAACAACAATTAACCCAATACACAAGTGGGCAATGGAAATATACAGACAGTTCTCAAATAAAGAAGTTCCTAGTGTTAAGAAATACATGAAAAAATGTTCAGTATCCATAGACATTGTTGTTGTTGTTAGGTGCCATGGAGTTAGTATCTGACTCATAGCAACCCTACATACAAGAGGGGAAACATTATTGTCAGTGCTTCTCTGCTCTGCATAGGGTTTTCAATGGAGGATTGATTTTTGGGAGTGGATCACTGGGTCCTTCTCCCAAGCCTATAGCACCTGGTGTTCCCAGGCATCTCCTATCCAAGTACTAACTAGGCCCAACCCTGCTTAGCTTCTGAGATCCAATGGGATGGGATGCCACAAGGCTATGGCTGCAGGCAACCATAGACATTAGGGCAATGCAAATCAAAACAACACTGAGATTCCATCTAACTCCAGTAAGAATGTCCAAGATCAACAAAACATATAATTACAAATGCTGGTGAGGACGCAGAGAAAAACAAGCCCTTTTATACTGCAGAAAGAGGAGGAAAAGTAAGGGAAAGAGATAAGAGTGAGAGGATAACCTCAATGTAAATGATGCAACTTCATGAATAAATGGGCAAAATAGGCACACATAACACATAAATGCATATGAGTTTTACTGCATATTAATCAAAAGTTCCATAAACTTTGTAAGTCAATGAAAGTGCAACCAAAAGAGATAAAATAGTTGCACAATGAAAATAGAAAATGCTGTAAAACTTTGTACCTCACCAACATTTCTCAATAAAGGGGAAAAATAAAATTTGGAAAAAGAAATAAAAAAAGCAACTCTCCTTCCAGTGGTCCCAGACTTTATGAACCTGAAAGAAGAAATGAGAATTGTAATTCATTAAGCAAATTTCCTTCTGTGGGCTGACACGTGTCAGATACTGATCTAAATATTATGACTATGTGCCTCAAGTCAGTTTCCAACTCATAACGACCCTAAATACAAAAGGTGAAACACTATTGTCATGCTTCTCTTGTATTTATAGGGTTTTCAATGGCTGATTATTTGGGGGCAGTAGGTTGTCAGGTCCTTCTCCCAAGCCTACAGCACCTGGTCTTCCCAGGTCTGCCATCCAAGCACTAACCAGGCCTGACCCTGCTTAGCTTCCTAGATCTTATGGGATTGGATGCTGCCGTGGTATGGCTGCAGGTAGTATGTAATTAACAATAAATAAATGTATAGTATGGAGAAAGGATAATTTTCCCCCATGGGATGAACTCAGAGTTGACATCAGTGTGACGTCTAATTTCTCAAGTGGATATTCTGCTAACACAAAGTTCTGAAACAGCCTCCCTAAGAATAAAATACTAAGAGTAAAAATGTATATACAATTTTATAACTCTATTAAAATTGCAGGAATACCTTCTAGTCTAAAATTATATATAATATTTTCAGTGGCAAGTTTCAATTAAAATAGCTGTGAAGACAAAGAAGAGATAAAAAATATTGATTGTCACCTTGCAGTGGGAGGAAGCCATAACAGCAAGAACGATGGACTATAATGAAAACTTATGATCCAATTTCCTATATGCTCTTCCATCTTAAAATTCAACCTGCCAGTTTAAAGAAATGCAAGAGATCTTTTTCCCTTTCCATTTGTTTTCATATTTTGTCAGAGATTCACTTATATAACAGTGAGAAATCTGGACAGTAAAACTAAGAATGTTATATTTGCAAAATCATTGTAGATTTGTATAGCCATATGTAGATTGATTTTCCTAATAAATAGCTGAATATCAAATTGAAGTATGGGGGTCCCTAGAGAGAAGGGTAGTTACTAATGGAATATTATGGTATTATGGCTGCTCATTTAAATTAAACACTCAGTATATAAGGCAAAAGGGGCTGGGATTTAGTTCAGTTGATAGAGCACTGGTCTGCGGTCTCTGAGGTCCTGAGTTCAATTCCCAGCACCACAAAAATGGGAGGAGGACGTGGCAACCCACTCCCAAGGCAATCGCGAAACAATCTGCCATTGAAAACCCTGTAAGGGTCACTATGAGTCAGACACGACTCGATGGCACCTAACAACAACAACATATAAGGCAAAAAGGAAAAGTCTTAATAGCATTCATTTTAATTACTGTCATTTTGTGCATCTTTCCAACTTATTGGGCTAGAATTAAGAGTGTTGTTGTTGTTTGGTGCCATGGAGTTGGGTCCAACTCATAGCGACCTTCATAGGGTTTTGGCTGATTTTTTTAGAATTGCTTCAGGAGTAGATTGTCTTGTCCTTCTCCTAAGAATCAAAAGTAGAGGTTAAGGTACAGCCCACTTCACCCCCAATAAAGTTGTATTACTTCACCCCAATACAGTTGTATTATCTAAATGCATGCAATGGATAGAACTTTGAAACATCATTCTACACTCTCATTTTAACTATAATATGTTTTACCTAACTTAAAAAAGGGAAATAAGCAGTGCTAATTGGCAAACTCCTGGTCTGGATAAATCTCTTCTCATTATACAATAAATAAATAAAAGGAAAAATCTCCAATGTTTCATCATTGAAAAATACTGGAAATAATAGAAATGGAATGATATTCTAGTGTTTCAAAGGACTATCTTAATTAAGAAAAGATAGTTAGCAACAAAACAGGTCCACTTTTCAAAAATTATAAAATTATTGACAAGACAATACAGGGCCCACAAAGGATAACCAAAGCATAAGAAAAGGTGAGTTAAGATACAAATATGAATATATATGATAAACAAGCAATCAAATTCCTCACTAAAGTAATTTATTGGCATAGAAAAAATTTCCAAAACTCTTCCCAAAATTTATCAAAAAGGAACAGAGAAATACAATGAATAAGAAAATAGGAGATATAAAGTACACATAAAATTAATTGAAGTTAAATACATTTGTCTACAAAACATCAGAAAACATATATTATAAAGAAGCAAAAAGGAAACTTCGAAAATATTCCAAAGCTAGAAACCTAAATCTTTGTATGGCCAGAGTACGGAGTGAGTGTTAAGGGAAAAAAAGATAAGGAAAAAGAAAAAAACCCTGATAACTTGTGAATTGTAAAATTTAAAAAAATAATCTTCTGGCATTGACCCAGAAAATACAGCAAAATAACCTTCTTTTTATGTGACTGTAAGTTAATATAAGAAAATATTTGGCAAATGGAAGTTTTGAGCATAAAAATGCTCCAAAACTTTAACCAATTAATGCCAAGTATTTCATTTGTTTTCTAATAAGACAGACTTTTGTTTCTTGGCACAATGGAAATGTTTGTGGTATGCCCATTATTTGAGAGAAACTAAAATGACAGAACTATATAAATGTCTGTCTTTATAGGTTTGAAAAAACAAAGAACCAGTCTGTGGTTAAGGAGACAAATGCCCCAGAAAGAATTCTGCCAAGATGAGATGACATTCCTCAGCACATTTTCTCGTTCTATCCCACAGGCAATCATTCAAGATTCTAGAGGGAAGAGGGGGATAGAGAAAAGTTGATCAAGGTGACTATGTTGTTGCTGTTGTTAGGTGCCGTCGAGTCGTGTCCGACTCATAGCGACCAGGTCCTTCTCCCATTTTTGAGGTGCTGGGAATTAAACTCAGGACCTCAGAGACTGCAGAGCAGTGCCCTACCAACTGAGCTAAATCCCAGCCCAAGGTGACTATAGGTAACAATAATATAGTGCACATTTCAATAGCTAAATGAAAGGATTTTGAAAGTTTTCACCATGGGGGAAATGATAAATGTTTGAGGAGATAAATGTGTCTAACTTGATTTAAAGATTACACAGTGTGTATATGCATTGAAACATCACAGGGTACTCCACATATATGTATAATTTTTATGTTTTTATGTTTCAGTTAAAAATTAAGTTAAAAAAGAATCTACATTTTATCTTATAGCTGACAATGGGAAAGGAGAATAATAGTTTTCAAACATTCCTAGAGCTAAAAAGACTTTAGAGGTAATAAAGAGAGGAATGGGGCTGGGATTTAGCTCAATTGGTAGAGTACCACTCTGCAGTCTCTGAAGTCTTGGGGTCCATTTCCAGCACTGCAAAAACAGGAGAAAGACATGGCAATCCACTCCCAAGGCAATCCTGAAACAATCAGCCATTGAAAACCCTATAAGGGTTGCTATGTGTGGGACCCAACTCCACAGCACCTAACAACAACAACAACAAAGAGAGGAATGAGAATTCAGCTAAATGAGAAGAGAACCTTAGAGATGAACCCATAAGCCAGTTTCCCCATTAAGATATCTGCTGAAAAATAGAGCTGCATCAGAAACGATGCTGATAACTAAATAGCCTATGGGAAGCAAAGCAGAGAGTTTAGCTGTCTTATCAGGGTAAGACAAGGATTAGAGGCTAGAACCTTGCAGGTGAGGAGGCCCTGTTAAATATACTAGGTTATTAGATGAAAGTCCTGCTAGGTTTGGCCCACACTTGAAAGTAAATCAGACAAGATGATTGTGTACACTATAATGATCGCGGGGATTGGAGTAGTATTCACAAATGGCTGATGTCTCTTGGGCTAAAATAAATGTGAGTCCAGTAAAATTTTACTTAAATTGCAAATGACAAAATGTCTTTATCCAGGGATTGATTTTGACTTGTTTTTCCAAACTGTGGACATGAATCACCACAACAGGGAAGCACACAGCAAGATGATTATTATTAGAAAAAGAAATTCTCAGACCAGAAATTGCTGGAGTTGGCCCTGAAAAGGCATGACTTCTTGGCTACTCAAAATGAGCTTTGATTGCCACTCCAAATAGGGGCTAGTGAGTCTAGTTTATTGATGATGTTTTGCCTTAGGACCATCGCATGGTAGGTTTGGTGAAATTTCAAATACATTCTGTGGTGATTTACTTGGTTGCATTATGCCAGTTGAAATATATATATATATGTGTGTGTGTGTGTGTGTGTGTGTGTGTATATATGTATGTATGTGTGTGTGTATATATATATGTATGTATATATATATGTGCATATATATATATATATATATATATATATATATATATATATATATATATATTGGCCTGCAGCTGTAGCCCTGTGGCATGTGATCCCATCAGATCTCAGAAGCTAAACAGGGTTGGGCCTTGTTAGTACCTGGATGGGAGACCACCTGGGAACACCAGAAGCTGTAGGCTTGGGAGAAGGACCTGGAAACCCCCTCCCAAAAACTGGGTCATTGAAAACCCTATGAACAGCAAAGAAGCACTGACAATAGTGTTTCGCCTGTTGTACTCAGGGTCGCTGTGAGTTGGATACCGACTCGACGGCACCTAACAACAAGAAAAACAACAACAGATATATATACACATATATATGTATCTATATATGTGTGTATGTATACACACACACACACACACACACACACACACACATATTCATCAACCAAAAGAATTCCCTTACTGGTACAGGGATTTAGGCAATGAAAATTATTCTGGTAGGGCTTTCCATCTCCCTATAAAAAATATTAAATCAAACCCAATGCTGTACGTCTGGAAAGATAGTGAAGGTATGTGCTACCATCACAGAGTTAAAGGAGAAGTGGTAATAAAACTACCACCTCTCCCGTTCAACTTACCTGTTTGGCTGTAAAGAAGATGGATATTGGAAGACAGTGATTTCTCTAAATGTAACCAAGTTTTAACCAAGGTTTTAATATGGTTTTATCCATGTTTCCATTTTTAACTCTTCTACCAGATACAATTGATTTAATAGAAACTTACTGGAAAAAAAGAAACACATCCCTATTTGTTGATATGCAGCTATAAATAGACCAAACACACACACACACACACACACACACACACACACACACACACACACACACTAATCTGTTAGGAAAGACAATCAGTATAAGTTTTCTTTCATGTGACAATGAGATAACAATATACACCAATAATATTTACTATCTTATTTCAAAGCTACATGAATTCATGTTTAGCTCATTAAAATTTATTCTTCCAAAATATAATTTGTTCTTTGTTCTAACATGCTCCATTGACACAATCATTTTGATTACAAGGTAATCAAGACATAGTGACTATAGATACTCCTTCCCATAACACCTATGCCAAAAGATGAAGTCAGGGACTCTTATCAAAAGCAAAATTAAAGAGGGCACCAAAACAGTCAGTACATGAAATAACTAATGCTTTAAAGTTTTATTTAAGGAAGCCAAGTTGATGAAAAAAATTGATGAAAGAGTATGGAAATTTTAAGTAAAGGTAGGATTTGCACTACTGATCTTTTCCTTTTGATTAAGGCTCTAATATGGTGTAACATAGCACTGTTATTGTTCTTGAATTGTGAAACAGAACCAACCAAAGTTACCACAGACGCAGAGTTTTGTCAGAGAGATTTGAATTTGTGCAAATGTGGAAGAGGTTAAAGGAATAAGGATCTGGAAGGTAGCAACTAAAGAGTTATAAAAATGGTTAGTTACTACTTTAGCTTTATGTACTGGAGTATATTAAAAGGTTCCTACAAATTGGAGTAAAATACTAACCATCAACACCATAAAGTGGAAGCTTCTAGATTGTTCTATTTGGTTTACCATTACTGTAATATGTAACTGGTAGGATATGCTGCGTGCCATCATGTCTTGATAAAACCCCTGCATTTGGCAAAGTTACTATGGCTGACAGCCATATTTTCCTTAGAATGATGGCCTGGGCTTCATATCTACTTTCCCAGTCATGAGCAAGTTCCTCTCATTGGTAAACTCTACCCTGGATTCATAGAGGAAAGAGGATGCTAGTGAAATGTTTCCAGCACTGTGTATGATGGTCATGACAAACAGACAATAAAAAATCCTAAGGAAATCTTTTGCCTTATCATCTCAGCTTCCATACACAACCCTTTTAACCTATTTAACTTCTGAATGTAGAAGGAATATTATCATTTTTCTATCTGAACCAACAGAACTATTTTTATACAACATTCTATACACAAAAATTTTAGTACCTGAAATAAATACACACCAGAAAACAAAATACCATAATTTATATAGCAAGTTTAAGTAAAAGAAATTGGGGTAAAATTTCACATTTTCATATTTAGGTTTCCTAGTTTTTAATATATTTGATATTTCATATAGATTTATTCGTTAAAATAAAGTAATAAAATTTAAATCTGAGGAAATACTTCATAAAATTATTTTGCTCTACCTCTCTCTCTCTCTCTCTCTCTCTCTCTCTCTCTCTCTCTCTTTCTCTCTCTCTTTCTGTTTTGTTTTATTTACTTGGGTGCCGAACCCAGGGCTAGTCTGAAACCAGGTCAAGTCAAATGTTCTACCACTGAGCTTCACCTACCTTTTAAATTTTTTATATTTTAAAGTTTTGAGACAGAATCTCACTAAATAGTACAGGCTGCCTCTGGCTTTGAACTCCTGATCTTCCTACCTCAGCCTTCCAAGTCTCTGAGATTACAGATGTGCACCATAGTAGCTGGCTTTTTGTTCTTTATTTATAAATCTTTACTTTATTAAATTACCCATAAGAAAATATCAAAAATGTTTTTGCTGCTATTTTAGTTGCTATTGTATAATATGGCTACCAAAGCAAAACATGAGATTGGACATGGTATAGTGGGAAACTTTGGGATCCAAATGAGTATTTTTTTAGAGGTGGTTTGTTTGTCTTGCACCCATCATTCACCCCCTCCTGCCTTCCTTAAACAGAAATTTTCATAGAGGGGCCAAGACTGCTTTTGACCTTGCCTGATTCTTCTATCCATAGTGGATGTTCAATAAGGCATGTGGATAGATGGTTGGATGGGTGGGTATATGGTTGGGTAGATGAGTGGATAAATGGTTAGGTGTATGTGTGCAGTGGATGCATTAAGGAAGACCATCACATATGCTATTTAATGTTTCTCTACCTGTTTATTGCCATTTTAGTGCTTTACAGAATTATACCTTCTCCTTTTCAATTCTGAATGTATTAATCTTATAGGTGTACAATTAATTTGTTTGCTAAAGTTTAGTGCTTATGACTACAAGGTCCATAGCATTATAAACATCATCATTTTGATTACTGCATTCTTACAGCTGAAAATAGTGATTGTTTTTTTATTCTTATCTTTTAAGATAGTTATTTTAATGCCTATTTGAAGAACAGAATTGGCTAATTCTATTTAGCTCCTTCTGCTTTTTGTTTAATTCCCTAGGTTTCAGTGCAAGGAAAATGCATTGAAAATTTATTGGAGGTTAGTCCTTCAGTCTTCTCTCCTTACTTTGTGTCCTTGGTTCATTGTATTTATACTGTGATTATATGATATTTTTGGCAGGTGTTTCAACTCTTCTCATGAAACAGTTTACTTATATCTTCCTACATTCTTGTAAATTCTTCACTTAGAATTAGTCAATCCAATAAAAACCCATGTCTTTCCTTTTGAGGCTTCCAAATATATTGGAGGGGAGACATTTAGTAGTAGTATCTCAACTATTTGAAAGTATATTTTTATATCTCTACAGTATCCTATGCCTATATCCATACCACCTTGGTATCAGATCTTGTCAATATTGGAAGCTAAGCAGGGTTGGGCTGGTTAGTACTTGGATGGGAGACTGCCTGAGAATACCAAGTGCTATATGCTTGGAAGAAGGACCCAGCAGCACACTTCCCAAAGTAATCAGACATTGAAAATCCTATGAATAGCAGAGAAGCACTGATAATAGTGCTGGGCATGGCACAGTGCCTGGAGTGGTCTGCTCTGCTGTACATAGGGTCGCTGTGAGTCAGACTTGACTCAATGGCACCTGACAACAACAAAGAGTATCTTATAGTTGCATTGTACATTATGACAACTCCATAGTCAGTTTTGTTTTAGCATAGCATACTCAAGCCATATATAAACACTTCCCTTAAGTAACTTTTGCTTTACCTGAGGATCAACTGGCTGTTAATCATTTCTGAAAAAGAATAAATATGATCAGTTGTTGCTTTCTTTTGTAACTATTCTCACAGAATATTTATAATTTGTAAATTACAGGATTCTCTAAAATACTCTATCTTTTCATCAAAAACCAGCATATTTTCATTATGTTCTTCTTAAATGATTTCAAAGATTAGATGTCATCTTTTGGTCACAGTTGGTAGAGTACTGCTCTGCACTCTCTGAGGCCCCAGGTTTGATACTTAGCACCACAAAAACAAGAGAAGCACATGGCAATCCATTCCCAAAGCAATCCCAAAGCAATCAGCCATTGAACCCCCTATAAGGGTTGCTATGAGTTGGACCCAACTTAATGTCACCTAACAACAACAACATATTTATAATTAAAAGGTTATTTATTTATAAATCATGAAAATCTCTGCATACAACCTTCACTTTTGTGTTTGGGTATTTGGTAATAACTAGGTTAAACTACTTTTAAGTAGTTTAAGTGATTTGAGCACATGAAATAATAGAATAGTAAGAAATATATGTCTAATGTATCTATAGGATATACTTAAATTAAATATGAGTTTACAAATATAACAGCATAAACTGTAACAGCCAAGATGCTGAAACAAACGTAGACAGTCATTTTTCTTGGCAAGAACAAACATCTGAAATAGTTAATTACTGGTAGAAAACTTAGGGCAAGTGAGGTAAGGATTATTTTTTTCCTTCTAACAAAAGACAACTTACCAATAACTTCAGTTGAATAATTTTATTGGAAGAATATGCCCGTACTAACAAATTTCATAAATGTATTCTAGCAAGAGATGCTATAATTATAGGTATCTAGATAATTTGCACTCGCTCTACAAATAGAGAAGCCACCATTTATTCAGAGAAAAACAGAATAGGAAAACAGTACATAACAAGCATAAAAGGTAAATGTAAAAACATAAGTATAAAATATGAAGGAAAGGAAGTCCAAAGTTTTAGGTAGAGGTACTGGTTTGATACACAGTGATTAGGTATGTTGAGAATTAACAAAGTAATTATTGTTAAGCTTACTGATAACTGCTCTAGCACTGACCTGCAGCCCCAGCCCCCTTTTTTTACTGTTTATTTTGAGACAGGGTCTTGTTAAATTACACAGGCTGCCTCTGGCCTCAAACTTAAGATCCTCCTACCTCCTGCTTCCAAGTCGCTGGAGACTTGTATCACTTCATCCAGCATTCCAAGAAGCTATGTTCTCTTAATCAGAGCCAAAGGTTTCCTCCCTCACTTATGAAACCTTTGAAAACCTATTCTTTAACATTTTGTTTTTATTTCTTCAGCATTATCAGCTTTTAACCCAGAACTTAAAGTTCCTTTAAATTCAATAAAAGACCTTTTTCAAAGAATTCAGTTAATCCATATATGGATTTATATCTACACATTCATCTCTACTTTTCTTGAGTTTCTTTCTCATTCTAACACCTTTTTGTTTGTGTCTTTCTTCGTTATTATGTGTTTATGCATGTCCTAACAATCTACTATTTCTCGTAGGAATGTTTTCCCCTTTACTTACTTTCCACTTTGGCATATGGTTTACAGTTAACTCTTCCCATCCCCTTAATTTCTCTGTAAATTAGTAACAGAATAGAACATCACATTTGGTTCTTTGTTGCAGTTGCAAACTCACATCCTTCTTCCTAGAGGTATGTTCTCTCCAATTCTAGGTGACTTCAAAGTCCCTCAAGTCTTCTCTTCTTTCCCATAAATTCCAGCTTTCTGCTGCCCTCTCCTGGTTAATCATGAACACAAAAACATTTAATTCTAATGTTGAAAGGAAACCTTAAATTTTACATTAGAAAGAAGGCAATGATTCTGAAAAATTTACTGTTCCCCAAAATCTCCTGGGAAGCTTTGAATAAAATGTAAACTACAAAGCCTCTCACTCACAGATTATGAGTCTGCATATCTGAGGCGGGGATCATGAGTCTTCACTTTTAAATACGCAGTCAGTGTTACTCTGAGTCATCTGACTCATATGAATCAAATTTTAGGAAAATGTGGAATAGAAAAATCTGACTCAAGGTCTTCTTGATTGTTGTTGTTAGGTGCCATTGACTTGTGTCGTGTCCGACTCATAGTGACCCTCATAGGGTTTTCAATGGCTGACTGTTTTGGGATTGCCTTGTGAGTGGATTGCCAGGTCCTTCTCCCATTTTTGTGGTGCTGGGAATCGAACTCAGGACCTCAGAGACTGCAGAGCGGCATTCTACCAACTGAGCTAAATCCCAGCCTGTCTTCTTGATTACAACCTCTTTAATTGAAAGGAAAGCTTTTTAATAGTGATATTTTAGGGAAAAGCTATTTAAATACCTTTTAAATTAAATGATTCATATTATTTATGCCAACAACTAATCTAAAATATCAATTTGCCTCTTAGAGTTGTCTAGTTGATATGCAAAATTAGAGCAAAGCTTAAAGGAATATAAACACCCTAGCACAAGTAGTAACAATGATCTCTAACATATTTAGATAGAAAGAGAGAGAGAGAGAGCACTAGGAAAGTATATACACATTAACTGTGTTAAAATTGTAGTAATATATACCCACAGTAAAAGATGAATAGAAGTTACTTTTGACTTCTACAATTACAAGGGGTCACACTACACATTGCTACTGTAATTTTTGCACCCCGAGTGTGTGTGTGTCTGTGTGTGTGTGTATAACTCTTTTTCACTTAGACTTTTTGTCAGACCATTAGTTGTTGATATCTGTTCTCTCAAGGTTTTGGACATGCCTCCTGCCTCATCTCCATTTATTATAATCCCTATCCTGGAATTATTCATAGAATATATAGTCTCTTAGATACAGTAAAATGAATGAGGATAGTGATAGTTTGGATACAGCTGGTCAGTTAGGTATTAAGTGGAGAGAAAAAGCCATTAATATACTCTTCCATTTTGTGCTTTCATCAGTACTAAGAAGAAACTTGACATTTTCCAAAATATTTCCATAAGGTCCTTGTGTCTTTGATCTTTCTTTTTCTTCTAAAGCAATTGAGAAAATAAGCATGTTAATTACTATACTCTTTTTTTCCTACATCTGTTGCTTTTGTTGTCAGGTGTCAAGTCAGGTCCAACACATAGTGGCCCTATATACAGCAGAATGTAATCTGATTCTGTGCCAAGCACAGCAGTCCATTGTTGCAGACACTGTGTCAATCTATCCAGTTGAGAGATTTCCTTTTTTTCATTGTTATGTCACTATCCCAAACGTGATGTCCCTTTCCAGGGATTGGTCCCTCCTGCTACATGTCCAAAATATGTAAGATGCAGTCTGACCATTCTTGATTCCAAGGAGCACTCTGGTTGCACTTCTTCTAGGACAGATTTGTTGGTTCTTTTGGCAGTCCATGGTATATTCAATATTCATATCCAGCACCATAATTCAAAAGCATTAATTCTTCTTTCTCCCTTGTTCAGTGTCCAGCTTTCACAATTATATAATATGACTAAAAATACCATGGCATGAGTCAGGTGCACATTTTTCTTCAATGTGACATCTTCACTTTTCACTACTTTAAGAGATCTTTTGCTATAGTTTTTCCCAATGCAATGTGTCTTTTGATTTCTTCACTGCTGTTTCCATGATTGTTGATTGTAGCCTGGCATCAAAATTTTTGTTAGACCTAACTTAAGTGACATAGCTATTTTGTATCCATCTTGCATAAAGGAGTACCAATAAAGATGGCAACATCTCTGAGAGAAAATAAAATTCCAAGGCTAAGTTTTTATAGTTAAAGTGTTAGAAGTGTTATCAATGGGACATAAAGTGGCTTTATATCATATATAAACTAAGTGTTTTGAATTTGAGCTCATTAGTATGAATTTGTCAAAGTTATGAGTTTAACATTTTCAAATAAATTAGGATTCTAAATAGTCATCAGTCTCAAAAGCTAGAATAAAGTTATAGTTCATTAACTAAATAACTGAGAACATTTTAAGTGCCCATTGTCATTAGCTAATATTAAACTGCAGCGTAAGCAATGCAGAATATAGTGCTTTCCTGAATCTACAATTGAAAGTGTTCTAGGCACTGCAAGTTTTTTAATTAATTCTTTAAGTAATTCAGATTATAAAAGAGAGAAGAAAATTCAGAGCCTGGTAGCTTTGCACTTTAGTTTTTAATGCACAATTTAAATTGAAGGATGAATTTAAGTAGGAATTTGGACTGTGTTTTAAATAAGATCAAAATCTGGCTAAGGGAAGCAACCTTTTCATAAATCCAGTATTCAATCCTTTCTAAAACAGAATGCACACAAAATTAATGAAACAAAGAAATAATTATACTCTTGGTAGTTTGTACACCCTCTCTCTTGGGCAGAGTATTTGTCGGAAAAGTTCTAAAGAAGTGTTTATCTTGAGACAGTTGGAAAAGTGTGTTTGTTTCTCCAGAAAACTAGGGAGTATATCATAAAAAAAGCAAAATAGGTTAAAGGTGAATAAAAAGCAATCTTGCAAAGTAGTCATTTGCAAGAAAACTATTGCAATCATAAAATTATTGGTGTAAATATTCTTTTCTGCAAAATAATGAGGCAGGTTTCTTCCTCATTTCTCCCAGGTGGTAGAAAGCAGGGTAGAAACGGTATAACCTAGCCATGATAACTACAGGCTATTTTTCAGAAATTACAAGGTCACTTCAAGATTCTCAAATGTTGCAATTCAAATCTAAGTATCTGAATCACAAGAGGTGCCACCTGACAACTCTTTTACTAAGGAATTAATATAAAATTTCATACCTAATAAAATCCATTCAGTTCTGTTGTTTTTCTATATAGCACTGTCACTGGAACATCATGTGGTCACTGAAAAAAAATACTTCTCACTTCATGTGTCCTTTGAGAGATGTGTTCCTTAAAATGGTCTGAACACCTTATGGATGGGGGGATTGGGAAAGAGGGCTTTGTTGAACCTTGACATTGTCATCTGCAAATGATGCACCATCCATTCCCAGAGGTTCTGTCTTTAACTAGAGAGAACAGAATGATGTAGGGAGATGGAATAGGGAGCAAAAATAGGTGACCATATCCTATCTTTATATAAGTAAAGACATATGATTATCCCTTTTATATCCACATCACATCCACTGGCAGGAAACATTTATCCCTTTAAGGTACATTTTCAATCTGTCCTCTTCCTGTCTAAATCTCATAAAAGAGCTATGTATATTTAGGGTTCCCATTATCTATCTTCCACTCTTTATTCAATCCATTCTAATTGTTAGGCCCCTATTAAATACTTAAAATAGAATTTATAAAGATAACCAATGACTGAGGATGTAGCTGACTCCAATGATATTTTTATCTATAAAATTTTATTATTTTTTTAGAATTTTCTCTTTCATCTGGTTTTCCAATAGAACACTTACTTTAATTTTTCTGCCACCCACCTTCCAAGTTTTTCAAAGGTTTATCAATTTCTTTTTCATTATTTTATATTTAGATTAGAGTTCTTAGTTCGTGGGTCAGAAAATTATGAATGATGAGATAAATCTGGCTTGCTTCTTTATTTTTGTAAATACTGTCATTGGAACACAGTGATGCTCATTCACTTATGAATTGTCCATGACTGATTTTGTACCACAAAGGCTTAAGGTACAATTTTGACACAGACCATATGGCCTAAAAAGCCTAACATATTTATAATCTGGATCATCACAAAAATAATTTGTTGACTCTAGTTCTAGGTATTAGCCGTTAGGCTATTTTCTTGTATTTTTTAAACAGTTCTTTAATAAGAGATCTTATTGACCTCTCTGCCTCCAATTTTTACCTGTGAACAGATGATTTTCAAATGTATATTTCAAGTTGAGACAACAGTTCAGAAGTTCAAATCTATACATCCAGCCATATACTTATTAGTTTTAATGGGATATCTCACAAAAGTTTCAAATTCAAATGTGAAACTGAATTTATAATTACAAACACACATACAAACTTGTCCTAATAAGCCCAGCTCCTTAGTGAATGGGACTTCCACTGATTCAATTGCTTAAATGAGAAATTTGCCATCTGCAAGAGTTCCTTTTGTCTAGACACCATGCCTAAGGTAGCCAGTATCCACTCCAATCAATTTTATTTCTAAGTGCCTTTCAATGTTGTGGAACTTTGTGTGCATTACATATATAATGTATATTATGTTAAATATACTAAAATATAAAGCATTTAAGAGATGTGCACTTGAGACAAGCATTAGCAGAACAAGCATCAATGCATTTTCAAAACAGCAAAATGGAAAGTTTGCATCACAATTTGTGTATGCAATTTTTTGGCCCTCTGTGTGTATGTATGTATGTTGTTGTTGTTAGGTGCCGTCGAGTTGGTATCTGACTCATAGCCACCCTCATAGGGTTTTCAATGGCTGACTGTTTCGGGATTGCCTTAGGAGTGGATTGCCAGGTCCTTTTCCCATTTCTGCGGTGCTGGGAATTGAACTCGGAACCTCAGAGACTGCAGCGCAGCACTTTACCAACTGAGCTAAGTCCCAGCCCACGTGTGTATGTATATTCATTCTTAATATAATTAACCCATTTTTAAACTGCATGAATGGGAGAAGGACATGGAAATCCACTCCCAAGGCAATCCTGAAACAATCAGACATTGTAAACCCTATGAGAGTCACTATGGTTCAGACACAACTGGACAGCACCTAACAACAACAAATTGGACAAATGGAATAAACCATAATCAGTCTTCCTGCATCCATTTGTATATCTATCATATCTTTTCCATATAAAAAGATTTTTTCTTAAAATGCAAGAAGTATTAACTGCACTTTGTAAGATGAAATTGGCCTTAACATATCTATGGTATGCTGATCCATATGCTTTCTGAGTTCCTCTTTTTGTTCTTCTACTTTTGAGGAATAAAAATGAGTTACAGAGCTCAGATATTTAGGCATCATACCATCAACTTCTCATAGGCAAGTTCAAACTAAAATGGAGGAAAATTAGAATAAGTGTGCAAGAGCCAAGGTATGACCTTGAATACATCCCACCTGAGTTCAGAGAAAACCTCAAGAACAGGTTTAATGCATCAGACACAAATGATAGGAGACCAGTTGAGTTGTCTCATGACATAAAAGATATCATTCATGAACAAAGCCAAAGATTACTTAAAAGACATGAAAAAAGAAAAGACCAAATTACATGTCCACAGAGACACTGGAACTTGCCCTTGAACATCAAGCAGCTAAAGTAAAAGGAAACAACAAATATTGTAATGACATGTGCAAAGAGCTGGAGGCAGAAAACCAAAAGGGAAGAACATGCTCTGTGTTTCTCAAGCTTGAGGAAGTGAAGAAAAAATTCAAGCCTTGAGTGGCAATAGTGAAAGATTCTACAGGGAAAAAAAAAGGATGCAGGAAACATCAAAAGAAAATGGAAAGGAATACAAAAAAGTATTGGTAGGTGACCAACCATTTCAAGAGGTTGCATATGAAGAGGAACCAATGGTATTGAAGGATGAAGTGGAAACTGCCTTGAATGAACTGGCAAAACACAAGACTCCAGGAATTAATGGAACACCAATAGAGATGTTTCAACAAACACATGCAGCACTGGAGGTGGTAACGTGTTTATGCCAATAGATTTGAAAAACAGCTACCTGGTCAACTGACTGGAAGAGATCCATATTTGTGCCTCTTCCCAAAAAAGGAAACCCAACTGAATTTGAAAACTATCAGAAAATATCATTAATACCACACACAAGCAAAATTTTACTAAAGGTTATTAAAAGTGAGTGCAGCAGCATATAGACAGGGAATTGTTGGAAAATCAAGCTGGTTTCAAAAGAGGGTGGGAAAACAGAGACATCATTGCTGATATCAGGTAAATATTAACTGAAATCAGAGAATATCATAAAGATGTCTATCTATGTTTTATTGCCTATGCAAAGGCATTTGACTCTGTAGATCATAACAAAGTATGGATAACATTTTGAAAAATGGGAATACCTGAGCACCTAATTGTACTCATGAAGAATCTATATATGAAAAAAGAGGCAGTTGTTTGACTAGAAGGGGAAACACTGCCTGGTTTAAAGTTGAGAAAAGTGTGCATCAGGGCAGTATACTTCCACCATATCTCTTCAATTTCTATGCTGAAGCTGGACTTTGTGAGGAAGAACATGGAATCAGGATTGAAGGAACCCATTAACAACCTGCAGATGAAACAACTATGCTTGCTGAAAGTGAAGAGGATTTAAACTTTACTGAGGAAGATCAAAGAACATAGTCTTCAGTATGGATAGCAACTAAACATCAACAAAACAAAAATCCTTACAACTGGGTCAGTATGTAATTTCAGAATGAATGGAGAAAAGATTGAGATTGTCTATGATTTTGCTTTGTGTGGTCCTACAATCAACACCTGCCAAAGCAGCAGTCAAGAAATCAAAAGATGCATTGCTTTGGGATAACTGTTGCAAAGATCTCTTTAGAGTATTGAAAAATAAAAATGTCACATTGAAGACAAATGTGCGCCTGCCTGACTCATGCCATGGTGTTTTCAGTCACGTCATATGGTTGTGAAAGCTGGACATTGAACAAGGGAGACAAGAGAAAAATTGATGCTTTTGAATTATGGTGCTGGAGATGACTATTGAATATACCATGGACTGCCAAAAGAACCAACAAATCTGTCCTAGAAGTAGTGCAACCAGAGCGCTCCTTGGAAGCAAAGATGGCTAGACTATGTTTTACATATTTCACACATGTAGTCAGGAGAGGTCAATCCTTGAAAAAAGACATCATGTTTAGGAGAGTGGGAGGTCAGCAAAAAAAAGGAAAACCCTCCACCAGATGGATTGACACAGTGTCTGCAATAATGGGATTAAACATAAATAAGATCCTGTGCCTAGCACAGAATCAGGAAGTGTTTTGATCTGCTGTACATAGTCACTATGAGTCAGACTCAACTCAGTGTCACCTAACAACAACAACAACAATACTAAAACTTTTAAACACTTACCTAAATTATCTAGTGATGCATACCTATATACTGAGTTCTGAGTTCCATGTATAACTAACATTTTATGTACAACAGAATCTTCTTTATAAGGCTCAGACGGTATTGCAAGCTATTTTGCAGGCATTATGAATTCTCCAAATTAAATCTTTCTGGATTAACCTTATCAACTATGTTCTTTTAGGCCTTTATCCAATTGTTGTGGTTAGATGCTGTCAAGTTGGCTCTGACTCATAATGACCCCATATACAGACACTGTGCCATCACTAGCACTATGTCAGTACTTTTATGTTATTCATAAAGTTTTCAGTGGCTTATTATTTTCAGGATTGTTTCATGAATGGACTGCCAGAATCTTCTCCCATTATTAGAGTGCTTGATATTGAAGCCAGGGCCTCAGGAAGTGTAGATCAGCACTTTAGCAACTGAGATATATATCCTGCAGCAGTACAACTGTGGTGTCTGATCCTGTCAGATCTCAAGCTAATCAGGGTCCAGCTGGTTAGTACTTGGATGGGAGACCACCTGGGAACACCAGGTGCTGTAAGCTAGGGAGAAGGACATGACAACCCACTCCCAAAAAACAATCAGCCATTGAAAACCCTATGAATAGCAGAGAAGCACCAACAATAGTGTTTCATTTGTTGTATGTAGGGTCACTATGAGTCAGACACTGACTCAGTGGCACCTAACAACATATGTATGTATAAATATGTGTGTGTGTGTGTGTGTGTGTGTGTATAGCTGTACTAGCCTGGCGTCTAATCTCAATAGCTCTCAGAAACTAAGCAGACACAGGCCTGGTTAGTCCTTTGATGGCAGACTGCCTGGGAACACCAGGTGCTATAGGGTTGGGAGCAGGACCCAGCAGCCCACTCCCAAAACAATCAGCCATTGAAAACCCTATGGATATCAGAGGAGCACTGCACAACAAAATGTTGGGTGGTGTCTCATCTGTTGTACATGGGGTCACTATGAGTAAGACCTGATTCAATAGCAGTAACAACAAAGAACACACACACACTCACACATTGCCATACCAGTAAGTTGAACCCATAGCTTTATGCATGATTTTGCAAGCCCTCTACCATTTAGCTGCACCGTTAGTCCATCTTTTTACTATTTGATGTTCGAGACAGGGTCTCAGTAAATTACACAGGCTGCCTCTGGCCTTGAACTTGTGGTCTTCCTGCCTCTGCTTTCCAAGTCAGTGGGATTATATGCATGCACCACTGCACCCAGCCTTTATATATTTTTTCTAGGTACTAGGGGACTGAACCCAGTACCTCCCATATACTTGGCAGGTGCTCTAGCACTGACCCACATCCCAAGTGTATTTGGTTTGTTTGTTTGTTTGTTTGTTTGTTTTATCTTAAGACAGGGTTTTTGCTACATTGTGCATGCTATCACTTGCCACAGCCATTTCTAACCATATTGTCTGACAAGGTCCAGATATGGGGAAGAGGGGTTCAAGGAACTTATCTTCCAAGAAATGGATGGGGATGGAAAAAAGAAATATGTGCTTTTTGCTTTCTAGAAATAGGATTACTGCTTCTAATTATTACGTACATACTTACTTCATGTTTAGGACTAATACTCATAACTAATATTGTATTAAACTCTAATGAAACAAATACTGAAAGAATGACATGACTGGGGGAATTTGTAAATGAATTAGAAGTAATGACCACCAATTGTAAGGGTTATGTGGACAATATCCTAGTTAAAGCTGATCAGCAATTTCCACCCTGGAACTCAAGTGTTAAGTAATTTATGCTTCAGCTGCAGCAGGCTGAGTTGTTAGCCCCTACTTGGACTGAAGTGGCCCCACCTATGGTAGCTAAGTTTTACAAAAAAAGTATAGAACAATCAAAAGAATACACAGGCCTATTCCCACAGCACAAAAGCCTCCTTGACAATTTAACATGTAGGTGCTTATCTGTCCAAAGGTTGACCTTGGCTCCCAGCTGGGGAAAAAAGTGGATACACAGCATGGGGAGGTGCTTATCTACAGACCTTGGTTCCCAGTTAGAGAGAAAGAGCAGAGACTGTTGTTCAGTAAGGATAGAGTTCAAATACCCTATTATAGTTTATCATTTATGAAAAGCCTAAAAAGAAAGAAACCTTCCAAGTACTTGGTGTCTGGAGATAATAAAGTTTATGTTTTGAACTATGGGTTGTTATGATTAACAGGTGCTTGTGAAACTTTGTTTCATGAATAACTACATGTGCTATTCTTACTGCTTGCATGACCTCAGCCTAAAAAATTGTATAAAACACTGACCTATTTATAAAATAAACGGAACAGATTCACATAGCCTCCAAGCTATTGAGTTTGTTACCCACCGCCGACTCCTCAACCCACCTTCCGGAAACCCTGGATCCTAGGCTGCAGCTGGACTGCAGCAGTCGCTGGCCTCAAATTTTCCATCCTCTTTCCTCTGCCTCCCGAGTCACTGGGATTACAGGTGTGCACTACCATACCCTGACAAGCCATTGTATATTAAATATAAATATAAAGAAAATAAAGGTCTCTTACCCAGCATTCTGTACATAGCATTGCACCAGCATTTCAGGTTTAAGAAATTCTGTTGTTGCTGTTGTTAGGTGCCATGGAGTCGAGTCCGACTCATAGCAACCGTCAGAGGGTTTTCCATGGCTGTTTCGGGATTGCCACATCCTTCTCCCATTTTTGTGGTGCTGGGAATTGAACCAGGGACCTCAGAGACTGCAGCACAGTGCCAACTGTGCTAAATCTACCAACTGAGCTAAATCCCAGACCCTTAAGAAATTAATTTCTTATTAATTCAGCCATCCCCTCACTCACTTTGGGGTCTGGCACACAACTTTATTTGTGTCAGCTTGATATTGAACTCCCACATTATCTTCAGAAAAGGGCTACTTGTAAATCATAAACTGAGATCTGGGTTTCTTCAATAATGCCACAAAACAAATATCCACTCTGTCTATGACACAAGAAAGTAATTTGTCACTTCCATAATGAATGTAAATGTTTTTCTTCTGGTACCTACTGTGTAGGACTGCCCAACACTAATGCCCTTCTGTCTTGGCCTCCAAATTTATCCTACTTCTCACTATTGCTGTGAAGTACAACTGACATTACCCTTTTCCTATGCCTAATAATCAAATTGCCTTCCTCTCCAACTACCTAACTTAAAATTCATGTCTGGTGTTTGAAAAAAATCTATAGCAGCTATAAGATATGGCTGAGATCAGTTAAATTAGCCATATCAATCAGTGGATCTAAGCCTGTATGTTAGATTGATTAATTAATTGTTAATTCACTCAGTCACCATGTTGAGTTCTACTGTGTGCTAAGAACTTTTCTAAATTTGAGGACTATCCTAGTGAAAAAGAAAAATGAAAAGCAGAGAAAAATTCCTAATTTAATAGTCAAAAGAGGCATTCATAAACACATACATATTTTTAAAAATAGTATGCTCATTGTAGTGATAATTTTGAGGAAACAATAATAGTAATGAAGAGAGGTGAGGAGACTCAGAAGGGACAGCCAAAGAGATCAAAGGAAAACCAGGCAAATGTGGAAACTTTGTGTACAAGTGAAGAGCATGTTTCAAGGAGGATAGAGTGATTCTGTCGTTTAAATATTGCTGGTAGGTTAAGACAGATAAAGTTAGGAATTGCCACTGTATATACTCATGTGAAAAATCATTAATGGTTCTGAGAATTGTATTCTCTATAGAGTGGTGGATTATTTATTTTTTATTTTTTGGTTTTATTTTTTATTTATTTATTTATTTTGTGGTACTGGGGGTTGAACCCAGGGCCTCGCACCTGCATGCTCTGCAAGTGCTGGACCACTGATCTGCACCCCCAGCCCATTTTTTTTTTTTTTACTTTTGAGACAGTGTCTCCCTAAGTTAGGCAAACTGCCCCTGGTCTCGAATTTGGGATCCTCCTGCCTCCCAAGTGGCTGGGATTACAAGTGTGTGTCACAGTGCCCCGTTTAGAGTGGTGAATTTAAAAGCCTTGAAATAGTTGGAGAGGAGGAATGTGAACATATTTTGGAGGAGGTTTTTTTTCTGTGAAGTGATAAATAATAATGGGTCAATTGATAGAAGAAAATATGAGATTTTACAAAATATTTTTCTTAAAAGACTGATCCAGATTTATTTGCTAATAAAATTATACTATAGAAAGGGAAATTTTGATAGTGGATAGATTAGAGAGAAGAACACTTTTTTAGTCGTTGAGAGAGAGTAGGATATAGTGAACCAGTGAGAAGAGTCCCATTATATGGGAATATGGAAAACTCCACCTTAATTAAACAAAAAGTAGAGTGTAAGGGCATTACTGATGATATATGTGTTAATATATTATTAAAGTTTGCACAAGCCTCTGTCTCAGTGAAACAGGATGAAAAATGTTAAAGATTTGATAAGACAGGATATATTATTAAATGGTTTTTTAAACAGATGAAAGAATGAGTTAATAATGCAGTCTCATGACAACAAAAATCTACAGGTAATTAGTATTTTTTCCCAAGCTTGAGATTTTTGCCAAATACATATGGAAAAGGAAAGAAAAAACGTGCAAGGAATTCCAGTGATCTTGCAAAGAAATTATAATAATGGATTGTGGAAACTAATTTGTGCATGGTGGGGACAATGCTATTTTTGGTCAATACTTAGCCAGGGATTAACAAGTTGTATTTATTTAGCACTGTCATTGCACTACATACTAGTAAGTCTCCAGTAGAGAAAGCTGATTATAACAATAGAAACAAAAAGTAAAATTATTATGGTGATAAGTACCATATAAAAGTATATCATATAGTAGAGATATTTGAATATATTAGATGATCAGATAACTCTTGCTTTGGGAATTTGACCGTCACCTTATGATCTGAAGAAGGAGAATTAGCCCCAGGCATAGGAAACACTTGCAAATATACTGTAATGAGAGTGTGGCATACACCAAGAAATGAATGGAAAGCTGGAGCTTTTAGAGTGAGAGGAATCAGGTTCAGAATGAGGCTTAGATTGTTAAGAGAAAGAAGATAATAAAGAGCCTTATGTTTAGGGTGAGCATAAAATATATTGTCCAATTTATATTGCGCTGTGAGTGAGAGGGATGCTAGTAACAATTATGTTATGAGGATAACAAATATAAACTGGGACTGTGTTAGGCACTATAGGATGTACAGTCACCTTTCTCATAACGGATGTTGAAGATTTAAACTATTATTCTGTAAGTTGCAGGGAACCAGTGAATATTTTTATTCAGGGAAATGAGGTAAATATACTTTAATTTTGAAAAAATCATTTTCACCACACTGTACAGATAAAAATGAATAGAAAGCAGATTAGCTCTTTAAAGAATAATTTAAGGAAGCCACACAGGAAATAATAGAATGATGGATAAAATGGAAAGAAAGAATCAGTTTGAGATATGTTTATGAAATCAAATTGAGGCAACATTGCAACATTGCCATGTTAGAAAGTTCTAATACAGACACATGTGACACATTTTAGTATTGAGCATTTAGATGAGTGACAGAACATTTCCTGAAATGGGGAACACTGGAAGGAAACGAGAATTAGCAGAGAGATCATGGAGCCACTTTGAGCACGCCGATTTGAAAGTACATTTTTTTGTGCTAAATAAAGGCACAATGCCATTTCTGAACTATTTTCCAGGCTCTTAACTGTTCTTCCATGCTTTCTATTTACTTCTTTCATTGTTAGCACTTGAGTAGAATTTTTTCCAGATGATGATTAATTTCTTCACCTGTAACAATTGTGTTATTAAACTATATATGTGGTTGTTGCTACTGTTGTTGCTGCTGTTTAATTAGAGCAACATGAGACAGGCATGATGAACCATGAGACAGATGAGATGAGATCCGTATCATCTGATTCAGAAGGAAGACAACAAAGAATTCCCCAAGCTGACAGCAGAATTCCCATGATGATAGGGGGCCAATGGAATCAAGAGACAGTAATTCATATAAAAGGTGTATTGCAATTCCTAAAGGAAATATCTCCAAGGGAATAAAATGGATATTCACAATTATGGGTTGAATTGTATCACTTTCTCCATTTCCCTCTCCCCAAATATGTTGAAGTCCTAACCACCAGTGCCACAGAAAGTAACTTATTTGGAAAGAGTTCTGTATGACTACCATACTGAAGTAGGAAGGACGCATAATCTAATATGCCAGGTATCATTTTTAGATTACCAGGTCTATTATTTGGCTCTGTGTTACTGCCGCATTTTTATTTTATGGTATACTTTTTAGAAAGCATCACAAAAATTCCAGTTTTTTAAGTATGCTGCTGATCTTTGGTTATTTATCTGAAAGCTGGGACAGAGTACAAGTTGATTATTTAAATGAGTACTTGGGAAAGCAACAGGGATTCATTCCAAATAAGAGGTCAAATTCTGTCAAGGAAAATGTTTGGCATCCCATGTTTCTTAAAAATTTCTTTTAAAAATAATGCCTGTTATATTGGGTTGGAAGTTAAGTCATGTCCAATACAAAGCAGAAGTGTTTCTGTCAGAGGTTTGGTAGCAAACTGTGACTTCAACTAAACTCATGTGTAAAAAGAACCTGCCACTGCAAACTCTATCCTTTGCCCTGAGAAGTTGCAACAATTTCAAACTGCTTGAATTGCCCAATGCAATATTTATATCAATGGAAAATGCTGAATTATTGGAAATCTCTATTCTCCTGTTATTAGGGAAAGTTAGTTAATTGCCTTTTAAATTCAAGATTTTGCTTACTAGATTATTTTCCAGTTAAAAAAAATTGGAAACTCATGTCCCTCATATTATTTTGTTGATTCATTTATAGTTGGTATAGCTCTCAGTTTTCAAAGTCATTGTTTATTTGCACAAATTTTTCTTTCTTCAAAATCTATAGTGCTAGAATGTCAAAAAATCCCTAGCATCTACAAACATGAAAGCAATATAATTTTAGGGCTTAAGTCCCAAATGTAGCCAATTCTGCCATTTCCCCCTCTTTTGGGGCATTCCTATATGCAACATGTCAATAGGCTGTATTTAGTATGATTTCACCATCAGGAAAGATTTAGGAAAGATTTTCCATATTATTTTACTCTTTAACCAATTGTTCTGTTAATATTGATGTTAACCAAGCTCCCATTAAAACATAACTGTCTTAAGCAAAATACAATTGAGAAAATATTGAGCTCTGCTTGTCCTTCCACTCTCAAGGATAATGACTATTTAATAAAGGTTATCTATTAATCACATGCCTGCAGGCGTAGCCCTGTGGCATCCAATCTGGGCAGATCTTGGAAGCTACGTAGGGTCAGGCCTGGTTAGTACTTGGATGGGAGACCGCAAGGGAACACCAGGTGCTGTTGGCGTGGGAGACGGACCCTGCAATCCACTCCCAAAAATCAATCCGCCATTGAAACTCTATGAACAACAGAGAAGCACTGACAATAGCATTTTGCCTGTTGTATGTAGGGTCACTATGAATTGGATACAGACTCGATGGCATCTAACAACAACAACAACAACATTAATCACATACATCAAGAGTGTGAACATGCTGGTTGATCCACATTCTTTACTTACTGTAAAATGCAAATCACAAGCAATTCAAAATTTCAGGGTTCACCCATTTATAAATAAATATAAAAGTATGTTTCAATACTACAAAAGCTTGGGTTCCATTCTCATGACTGCTGCATCTCAAAGTTCTTTGCAAAACAGATGCTTTCTGGTTATTACTGAAAATCCACAAGGGAGAGTACTGCTTGTTCTGCTAATACAGTATGTCCCCATATTTGCTATTTGCAACACAAGATCTTCCTTTGTTGCTATTCCAGCTTCCCCTGCCCAGTGTCCCTTCAATCATACTACAGAGATGGCCTTTTTCCACCTGCCAATGGAGATTCTTTATATAAGTAGCCTCCTTGCCATAGATATTTTCCTTGCCACTCCAAAAATGTCCACTCTGGGCAGGGTCAGAATGTATCTGAGTATAAGCCAAGGGAATGGCTTGCTTCTCAACTATGAACTAAAATTCTTTAGCAGTGCCTTGAATAGATCCAAACAATAGGTAGAGCAAAACTTTCAAGAAACTTCTCATGAAAGTAATATTTTTCTGCTTCTCCTTTCAGTTCCACATCTCCTTTCAAGATAAAAATCAACAATAACAAAACCCAGCCATGACCTCAATACAAAAATGACCTCTCTCATTCAATCACACACGAAAACATATTTCTTCTACTTCCTCACTCTGCCCCACAAACAAATAAAACAACCTTTTTCAGACATGTAACTCCAGCACATCTACCTCTACCAATATAAGTCACCTTCTGGTTAAATATGTCCCAACAGCTGACAAGATTCCAAGCCCATTAGGGTGATTTGCCTAAAATGAGACACATACCACCTCAAATATAAATTGAAGTTTCCATCTCTAGACCCAAAAGAAAATACTCCTTTTCGATGAGCATTTCTGCCTGTCCTCTGTCACAACAATAGGCTACATTTTCACTTACAGCATCCTATTGCAGGGGAATCCATACACCCTTGTGAAATTTGAAACAGTTTCATTAGCTATGACAACATCTGGTTTAACTGAAGAAGTCGGCCAAACACATATTTACCCTTGAATTAGATATAATAAAAATCTAGTTCAAGTCTTTTGTTGTAAATTGTTGTGCTGAAATGCAAACTACTTCACAACTTGATTATTTTCAGGAGGACCAAACTAAAGAAATAAAATGGCATTCATGAAATATTTATGCAAGTGTCAAACACCACTTTAATGATTTCACAATACTATAAAAAATTCTGAGCACAACAGAAATTAGAATATTTGTTTTTGTACTGAACCCTAATTTCTGAGGTTATGAGAAATTGGAAGTTGTCAAAAAATAGCCCAGATGGGATAACCACAGAAACAGCAGAAACACAGCCTGAGGGGAACTTGTGATTGTTTCCCCTAATTCAACTGTGCCATCAGTGAAAGTGCCATTGCTTAATATAAGCCATCCTCCTTTAGTTTGGTTTTTTTATCTTAATGAATTCCATATCAGCTCCCTTCCTAATGGGACCATCTCACAGAGTCTAACTTGGAAATACTGTTTTCAGTTTGTTCTAAAGCTAATGGATATGTTTAATGTCTTTTATCCTCTGTTACTATTTATTTATATGCTTACTTAGAGATGGGGTCTCAAATAGATGCCCAAGATGGTCTCCTACTCCTGAACTCAAGTAACCCTCCTTCAAAATCCCAAGTAGTTGAGACTGCAAGGCATAGGCCACTGTGCAAGGTTTTAAAAAATGATTGACACATACTTTTACTAATGCCTATTAATTGTATATAATGTGATATTTCCATAAATGCATAGAGCATGCATTGACCATAACTAACTACCTTTCTTTTATCATTCCCCAACCCTCTACCACCTACCCTGCATCTTTCCCAATCCCTAAGAATCACTGTTCTACTTTTAGGTTAACATATTCATCAGGTTCTCTGTGATATTTCAACACATGCATACAGCATGCAATGAATGAACCCAATTTCCCTTTTTATCCAAAGCCCCACACAATCCTTCCAAATCTCCATTGTGTTGTTGTTAGGTGCTTTCAAGCCAGGTCCAACTCATAGAGACGCAATGTACATCAGAATGAAACCCTGACACTGTGCCATGCCTGACTGTTGGGATCCTAGATAGGACCACCATCATAGGAGCCTATCTGGCCCACCTGGAGGACTGACATCTACACTCAAGGTGAGGAGACCCTTGTCCTACATCCGGGTCTCTCTGGGCTTTGAGTGAGCTAAGATGGCACCTGAAGTACGGCAGCATCTTAAACCCCCTGGTGCCTGATTGGTCATTTCTGATCCAACCCTGTCCCCTGATTAGCTGCCAAAGAACACCCCCAATTGGCCAAAAGTTGACATCCTATTCACCCCAAAATTAGCATATCATTCCTGATTGGTTAGGCCCACCTGCAAAAGCTCCTACATGATTGGCTAAGCCTGACAGACTGTCTGTTAAGGCTGTTGGGATAGTTATAACCTGCCTCTCAAAAGACTATATAAGGAGGGCTTGCTGGCCCTGGACAATTCTATCTGTTCATCATTTCCACCTACCATCAATCATACATCATCCCATCATCAGAGGTAGAGACCAAGACTGAAGGAGAAAAGCCACCCTGCCAGAACTTCAAGGAAGCTGAGGACAGCCTCTATGGGGACCAGTGCAAGAGACAGAAGTTAAGGATAGCTTCTTGGCACAATGCCTTGAGGCAGAAGCTGAGGATAGTTTCCATGCCCAGCATTGGAGACAGAAGAGCTTCTTGTTCCTGTTGTTCCTGTCCCTGCCAGTTCCTGATCCTGTGTTCCTATTTACCCTCGTTCTCCTGTTCAAGTACAATGAAGTTCCCCAGTTCTTTATCCTTTTCATCCTGCCTCTTGGAGCCTTTGTCCTCACCACCAGTGACCAGACTAATCCAGTGAGGTGACCCTGAGCCACTAGCCTGCTGCACCTTGCCTTTATCCTGTGTCAGATGTCTGCTAATGCACTGTAATACTCTCTGTACTGTCCATGTAAACCAACTGTATTTAATGGCTATGTAATGGCTATGTGAGTGTTTAAAACTGTTGAGGGGCACTTTAAGGGAAAAGGAGTAAGGTCCATTTGAAAAAGAAAAAGGGGAAGATGTAGGGAATTCTGGGATTACTTCCAGGGATAGAGAGGAGGCATGGTTTGGAGAAGGGCCTATCTAGCCTCCCTGGAGGTCTGATCTATGGCCCCAGACAAGATGGTCCCCAGTGATTTGCATGTTACCACTCATTGGTTGTGCCCATTCCCTTATGCCTCTACATGATTGGCTGTTTGCCATAACTGCCATCTTCAGGCAGTTGGGGGCAGCTGCTCTAAGACTATACTTATATACAGTGCACAGGGCACTCATGATGCAGCAGCCATACCATTGCTAGAGCAAACATCCACACCATTGACCAGCCACACCATTGCCACCTGAGCCATGCTGCTACTGCCATACCACTGCAGACTGCAATCCAGCCACTCCATTGCTGGACCAGGACAGAGATCACTGGGGGCCACCAGCAGAGAAGGAGCCAGCCTTCATGGAGACCTGGACCAATGGAGAAGATCAAGGCCTTCAGGAATAGTGTGGGAGTCCCATTCCTGAAGCCAAAGCTTCACTTCATTTCTGCCATCCCCAGGGGCAGGCTTGGGGACTTTATCTCTTTAACAGAAGCTGTGCAATAAAAACCTGTACAAAAGGCACCTGGAGCAGCTGTCCTTAACTCTGTCCATCTCCTGTCACACTTCACCAGTCTTCATGGTGTTGGGGTCCTGGGCACCCCAACACCTGACACTATTGGGAGCGATTATCTCCTATTCATAGAGTCTACAATGGCTGATGGCTGATGGTTTTGGGAGTGGAATCCCAGGTCCCTCTTCCTTCCAAATCTTGAATAATCACTATAATATATTTCAATTAACCATTTTTAGATTCCACTTGTAAGAAAGACTATTTCTTTCTTATTTTCCTGTGTCTGGCTTATTTCACCTAATATAATGTCTTCCCATGCCATCCATACTGTTGCATATGGCAGGATGTTATTCTTCTTTATAACTGAATAATATTCCTCCCTCTCTCCTCTCTTCCCCCCTCTGTAAAACATTGTTTTTATCCATTCATCTATTACAGGCACCAAAGATACTTCCATATCTTAGTCCTCACAATAAACATGAGCAAGCAGATATCTCTTTGGCATACTCATTTAATTTCCTTTGGGTAGAAACCCAGAAGTGGGATAGCTGTGTCATAAGGTAGATTTATTTTTAGGACTTTTTTAGTAATTTCTATACTGTTTCTATAGTGACCATATTAATTAGTGACCATAGTGACATACATTCTTACCAACAGTGTATAAAAATTCTTTTTTCTCCATATCTTCCCTAGTATTTGCTTTTGTAGTAGCCATTCTAATTGGGGTGAGGAGATATCTCATTGTAGTTTTGATTTACATTTCCCTGATAGTTAAGACAATCATTTTTTCATACATTTGTTTGCCATTTAAATTTCTTCTTTTGAGAAGTGTCTATTCAGATCATTCTCCAATGTTTTAACTGGATTTGGGGGGATTTGATGGTGGTGTTAGTGGTGGTAAGTTTTTTAAGTTCCTTATATATTCTGATAATTATTCCCTTTGTCAGATGAATATTTGGCAAATATTTTCTCCCATTCTGTAGTCTCTCACTTCACTCTTTTATTTTTTAGTTGCCATATAGAAATATTTTAATTTGCTATAATACCATTCGTGAATTTTTACTTTTGTTTACTGAGGTTTAGGGCTCATATCCAGAAAATTGGTACACTTGTACCAATGTGTATTGGGGGGCATGACTGTAACTTCTCATTGACTACTGTTGTTGTTAGGTGCTGGAAGTCAAGTCCAACTCATAGTGACCCTATATACAACAGAATAAAACATTCTTTGATTCTGATTTTTCTTTATTGGGTAATGGATATGTTTGTTCCTTAGGTATTTTTGAATTTTATTATAAGATACAGTAAATTTAGCTAGAAACAGTGTAATCTTTTGTGACCTTGCTTTTAAACATTGTTGGATAGGACTGTAAGAGCATTTATTGGAGATTTAATTTTTCTCCACTATGGAACATGTTAACAACAACAGCATGGGATGTGTTATTGAAAGTTACATAAATTATGCAGCTTTCCAGTCTGACATGTAGGACAAAATAATATTTTTGGCTTTGTGTGAGCTCTGAGGAGTCTTCCTTCTAATCCTTTTTGGCACCTTTATCCCTGATTTGGGTGGTTTCTTCATATGCGCATCCTGATTGCTGCTTAACTGAATTCTCACTGGGTGTTTCACCTCTGGAGTACTGTCTCTATGCAGCTCTCTTTAGTATTCTGTACTGAAAACTCTAGCCATCCTGGTATTCACAGATGTCCAATTCTATCTCCTATTTTCAAGAATACTAACACTTCTTCCTTTGTGCCATGATTCTTTAGACAATAAAGTGGAGCAATTGTAGGGCTTATTTGTTTTTCTTTGAAAGTTTATGACTCTTTGTGGCCTATATCTAGAGTTTTGAGAATCTTTGATTCATATATTTTTATTGTTTTTAAGTATGTTTATGCACTGAATATCTATGTTCTCCCCAAATTTGTATTTTGAAGTCTTAACCACCACTGTGGCTGTTTTTGGGCATGGGACCACTATGTATTTATGAAGGTGAAAAGGAGCAAAATGTGATACTCCTTCAGAAGATATATAAACATGATGCAGAATTAGAAGAGGAAATAGAGAGAAGCCTCTAACTATTTATCTAGCAAATTTTTTATTGAATTTAGAAGAAATGTATAAAATTTTCTACAGCGACATGACAAACTTTTTGAAGTACTTTTTCTTTTTAATGTGTCTTAATTTAAAATCTATTTGTTTCCACAGTGCAAAAGGCAGATTTAAATTTGTATATATTTGGTTAATTGACAAAATATCATTCGTTAAATTATTTTGTTTTTACACTTTAATCAAAATTGCCTGCAAAATAAAATAAGTATTACTCATTTTAGAGTAATATTCTTTCTAGGTGGGAAGTGAGGTACTAGATAAAAAGAATATTAAAGGTTATCTTTGAGCATACCTATACATATTTGTTGCTCTAAAAGCCTCAAAAATCATGTGCAAAATGGCTAGATGTATTTTCAATTTAGTAAATTTTAATCTGACATATTGTACAGGACAAACTATTTCATTTTGGTATTGTTTAGTGACTAGATTATATGATTAAATAATATCCATCAATATGAACCAGTATATAGGAAAAGAAACATTTTATTTTGAGGTTATATATTTACATAGATTCCTAAAATGCCTTGGCCAAAAAAAAAATGATACTTTTTAAAAAGTTAAGCCATTCAACATTTGCATAATAGTTACAGGCTTATTTCCTAAAACAGGCATAACAAAAACCCAAGTTCTTCTATTGGAAAGAATTATCTACTTTTACATTATTGTAAGCATGAAATATTAAGAGGTCTAAATACAGAAGAAACAAACACATAGGATTTTATATTTCTGCATTCATATTTTTAAAGAAAATACAATGTAAACATAATTTATGTATTTGTTTATTTTTATAATTTAATATTGATAACTATTATTTTCTATTTGGAAAAGTCTTTATTATTGCTTAAAAATAGTAGTCACATTTCTAAGGACATATTCTTAAAGAAAATGATTCAAAAATTCATATGGATCCACAAAAGACCACGTATAGCCAAAACACTCTTAAGATGCAAATCTAATGCAGGCGGAATCACAATCCCTGACTTCAAGCTATACTATAGGGCAGTGGTAGCGAAAACAGCTTGGTACTGGCACAAAAATAGGCCCGAAGCCATCTGGAACAGAATAGAAGACCCAGAAATACCTCAACACACCTATAGCCACCTTATTTTTGACAAAGGAGCAAAGCAAGTAAACTGGAAAAAGGATAACCTTTTCAATAAATGGTCCTGGGAAACATGGTCATCCGCATGCAGAAAAATGAAAACTGACCTGCATCTCTCAATATGCGTGAGAGTTAACACAAAATGGATGAAAGATCTCAAAATAAAACCAGATAGTTTAAAACTTATAGAAGACAAGATAGGCAATACACTCCATGATACAGGCATAGGAACGTATTTCCTTAATAGGACTCTAATTGCTCAAGAAATTGGAACAAGAATAGATAAATGGGATTACATGAAATTAAAAAGCTTCTGTACAGCAAAAGAAACAATTAACAGAGTCAAGGAAACCCCCATGGAATGGGAAAAAAATCTTCACATCCTATACATCAGACAAAGGTCTAATTACTAGAATTTATAAAGAACCCCCCCAAAAAAAAAACTCCCCAAAAAACAAATAACCAAATGCACAAATGGGCAAAGCAACTGAGTAGACAGTTCTCAAATGAAGAGGTCCGTAAAGCCATAAAACACATGAAAAAATGCTCAATATCCCTAGCCATTAGGGAAATGCAAATTAAAACAACTTGACATTTTACCTTACACCAGGAAGAATGGCCAAGATCAATAAAACAAATAACAACAAATGCTGGTGAGGTTGCGGGGAAAATGGAACACTCTTACATTGTGGGTGGACCTGTAAATTGGTCCAACCCCTGTGGAAATCAATGTGGAGGTATCTTAAACAACTGAAAATAGATCTACCATATGACCCAGCTATAACTCTATTGGGAATTTACCCAAAGGGAGATGGGTCATCATACCACAGAGACACCTGGATCTCCATGTTCAATGAAGCACTTTTCACAATAGCAAGGATATGGAATCAACCAAAGTGCCCTTCAACAGAAGAATGGATAAAAAATACTATGGTACATAAACACAATGGAATACTACTCAGCAATAAAAAAACACGAAATAATGCCATTTGCAGCAAAATGGATGGAATTAGAGAAAATTATTTTAAGTGAATGAACACAAGCTCAGAAAGAGAAACACCACTTGTTCTCACTCATATGTGGCAGCTGAATAACAATTATAAGAAGGAAAAAATCCTATACAAAGGTTGGATCATAATAAAAGAAAAAAAAGCTAAGAATGATGTTATCATAGATGGTCTAGAAAGTGCATGTAATAGTTCTGACAAGGTAAAATGAAAGTTCACTGCAGGAAAAGTTTCTATCTTAAACAGAACTGGAACCCAAAAATACATAGAAAAATACTACCATAAAAAGATAAGTAAATGGCAGAAAAGTCTTTGATGGGGGGTGAGATGGGGGAAGTATACAAGAGGGTAAGGGGGAACCTATATGAATAATGTACAACAAAATGCATATATGGAAATGTCACAATGAAAAGCATGTCAGAATGAATCAATCACATTAAGGTGTACATTAAATATTTCCAATAAAAAAAGAAACAAAAAAAATATTATCCTTATACATCATTTAAGAAAGTAGTTTCTCAGTAGATATCAGGTATTTAGATAATAACCAATCTGTGGTTCCAAATGGGTCATGATGCATCTTATCTATCATTTATCTGCATATCTCCTCACTACTGCTGTATTAGCTTTTTGCTACTATAGTGAAATACTTGAGACAGTATACTTTATAATGAAAAGATATTTGTTTATATTGCATATTTGGAGGCTAGAAATAAAAATAGCACGACATCAGATTTCCATTGGCTGCATTGCATCATGGAGGGAGAATGTGAGTTTCTCTCTATGGCCTCTGTCTCCCTTTCCTTAAAAAGCCACCAGGATTCAATTATGGTGGTTCCTCCATAATAAGGTAATATAATCAGTTTCCAAGGGCCCCACTTCTAAGCACCACAGTAAGAATAAATTTCTGCCCTCTTAGTACCATAAACATATGACACTGAAGATTGAAATCCTGCTTGTGTTTGAAGGGATAAATCATATTGAAATCTTAGCAACTGCTTACATTTATTATGAACATTGCAGAAGTGTAACCCAATGTTTTAAACATGAAGAATAATTGACATTTTGTTCTTGTATGGTGTTTATTTTTTAACTTCTTCAGGATTATATGTCTTTTTTATAACACTAAATAATTTATTACCTGAAGATTTAATTAATTTCCATTTGCATCACTTTCCTGGTCATTAATAAAGCTAATGTTAAGATTGATCTCTGTAGCAATTTCCTTCAACTTGACAGTTATTTTTCATAATTCTTTGTTTACTATTTCTTAGTATATAGTCAGCCTCACTGACACTCCTCAAAGAACAGGTATTGAGTTAATTTTTCAGGCAAGATAATGTAAGAAATATGAAACAATTTTAAGAGTCTTAACATGATGGACAATCCTAAGACAAAATACTACCATTAGTTTTGAAATTTAACTATAAAGTTATTTGTCACTAATATGAAAAAATACAATCACAATTATTAGTTTCATGTATCATCATTTTCTGCTCTAACAGAGCAGAAAAAGTAGTAAAATGTACCAGGCATCATGGCTCACACTCATAATCCCAGTGACTCAGGAGGCAGAAGCAGGAGGATCTCAATTTCAAGGCAGAGCTCTGACTCAAGATAAAAAAATTTTCTAAAAAAATAGGCTGGGGATGCCATCCAGTGGTAAAGCATTTGCCAATTATATGTGAAAACTTAGGTTCAACCCCCAAGACCCTCAAAACAAGACAACAGAAAAGTTGTAAAATGTGGTTGTGAATTGCATGAGGACATTTAAACAATTTTGTGGAAAATTTTGCTCTCAATCAATTCTTCTTATTTTTTAATATAAATTTGGCTTTTTTATGAGTTCCAATTATGACTTAGCCCCAACTACTTCAATGTGATTGTTTGATTAAACTATTTGCCAATTAGTTAATTGTGTATAAAAATAGCCTTCATTCCTTAGAAACACTCAGAGAGTATCCTCTGCACAGGAATGATATATAATTTAGTTTAGAAGAGGACAGGTATTTAATGGCTTATTCATTGTCACTTTCCTCTGAGAATTTCCTATAACTTTCAATCAATATTTCTTAGATTTATTCAAACAGTTTTACAAAAATTTGCATTTTTCCTAAAATCTGCTTTGTTAATTATAAAAGTAGATCTTTTTCTTCCTGTTTTACTGATATTAGGGCTGCATAGATTTCTACTCATTTTTTTTCCAGGTAGATATTTCTCATTATCAAAGAGGAGAGACACTACTTAAAATTGATTTAACTGTATTTGAATGATAATTTGAGTAATCTTATGATGACATTGGTTTCCAACTACACAACAATAATTTCCTGAAAGCAAAATAAATGGTAGTAGCTCTGTTATTGTCTACCAATTTTTTTAAAGAAATAGAAAAAATTATTTTAAAGAATAGGACTTTTTTTTAAAGGAGATAATAGGAAAGTCTCAAGATATATAACACCCAGCAATAGATGTTTCTGCTTGGAACAAGTGGAGATCTGCTTCCATCTGCATCTCTACCTATCCAAACTTTTTCAGCTCATACAACAGTCTAAGTACGCGCGCACACACACACACACACACACACACACACACACACACACACACACTTTCCTCTGAAATCTGTGAGTGTTCTATAGGAACAGAGCAGATCTCAAGGAAAGTTCCACTTTGTTGTTTGAGCTGTGCCAAATGTAATTTTGTAATGGATCTGAAAATCTTACATAGGGTCTATTTGCAATTAATTCCATATTAATTTACATGTGGCACGAATCAGTTTTGTGTTACATTTATTTCCAGATTGAATTTAATATAATCAAATGTGCTAATGGGTTATATCACTCATATTTCAATCACATATTTCACTCATATAAATAATTATTATAGGATACTTTGTTAATATAACTTTTCTTCATTTTCAAGTATATTTTCTAGAAAACCTTAAGCCAATACTCATACTAATCCTAGTAAAGATACTCAGACATCTTTTCGAGAATTTCTACAATACTTTTTGAAATTAAAAATATTGAAAAGAAAATTATTGATAGAACTAAAATTAAATCAGAAATTTTATTTATGCAATGAAATCAAACACACACATAAATAGTGTCACTCAGTGGTTGTTTAGAAATATATCATCAACTTCTGGACCATAGAACTTTGCCAAGTGAGATTTGTCAAAAAATATATTTAGACATTACTAACTCTTCATTGAAGTTTAAAAACAGCATACTTGGTAAACTAAGAATGTTTTACTCTGACTCATATCATTTTCTATGTTTCTTTTCTTAAAATTTATTTATTTGACAAAGCTTTGAAATTAGGCATATTGTCTGTAAATATATATTAAAGTAATGCTACTAATTATTCAGAATCAAAAATAAAAGATTGTCTTTCTTTCTAACTGCTCATAATTTTAAAGGAGAACATATACCATCCAAGTTAACAATGGATTCATATAATTTCCAAATATTTTATTTATTTTTAGTTTGTTTTCTCTCCTCCAAGTGAGCTGAAATGACAGTCCACAATGTCTAATGCTAGAGTAAAATATACTTATTTATCA
>VMDO01009867.1:5000-16831 GCA_007922755.1 Pedetes capensis
CTTCTGCATTATATTGGTAATGATGACTATTAGCCTCTGCAGACTTCCAACTAACATTTCTAGGAAAAAAATAATTCCATTGTTTTAATCATTTCAAGAATTTTATATATCATGGCTCTCATTAGTCTGACTTAGCTATTATCTATCCCAGATTCCATTCCTGTGTTTAGGGGAAGAACTATTCTGAATTTTCTAGCCCGTTAAAGAAATTGAGATACAACTGGTATTAGCCCCAACCAAACAATCAAACTGATATTAGGGAAATTACACTTTTCCAAAGGAAAGTCTCACTTTCCTTATAAAATAAAAAAGATGGGTTACACGGTATAAAGTCCACGATAGTACTTTACTACAGTACTGCAAACAATTTATCACTTACTTTTAAACTTAAAGTTGTTAAAATGAGCTTATGTCCTTTACTACCTTGCTTTAGCCTTTCACTTCTTTGAAATTTCTTTTCTGACAGATGTCAAGGAACTTTCCTCTTGATTGATTTTCTACATGCTTTATCTCTCATCCATCTAGTCCCAATTTTTGCCTTTCACTCTACCTCCAAAATGTCAGGTTTATTTTCTGAAAGCAACCACACTTTTTACGTGTTTAATAATATGACCCAGATTCTGATTTTACTGTACTAGGAAGTTCCATCTAATAATGAGTTAGTTGATTACAGTGTACCACCTAGAAATGATGATTTCTTTACATGGTTTGCCTTACTAACATTCTTACTATCACTTTAGCCTTTTTAACAGAAACTACTCACACTAATGTAAAATACTGAATAATGTATTCAGACTCTTCTCTCCTGTAATTTTAATTTTTCTGGAATGCTTATCTCTTTCTTGGGACTCAAATTCCTATAAGAATGATAAACTTTGTGACATGAAGGTGATTCAGGGATCAAGGAAAACCACCTTTATTTTTGGCAATACTTTCAATCTTATCTTCCTCTATTGTTGTTAGGTACCACTGAATAACGACCCTATGTACAACAGGCAAAACATTATTGTTAGTGCTTCTCTGCTATTTCCATCCAAGTACTAACCAAGCCCAACCCTGCTTACCTTCCAAGATCTGGCGAGGTCAGACGCCACAGTGATATGGCTGTAGGCCTTCCTCAATTAGGCATTCACATACTACATCTCTAAATAGGCAATGAGACCTTTACTCTGTATTTTCAATTCCTTTGCCAAACATGTGCTTTTCAGTCCTCTGTCTACCTGTTTTTTATGAAGGATTTTACTCTGTGGTTCATTATTTTCTTTATGAAATTCTCTCTTCCTCTGATTTCTGTAACATCAATTCCCTTGGTCACTTCTATAAGAAAAAAACCTTTAATCCTATGCAAATATTGTTCTTTTCATGAAACAGGATGGAGGTAATTATCTTAATTCATACAATATGTATTATTTTATTAATGTACCACATCACTAACATGAGTCCCTTTTCTTAACGCCAGGATTATCTGCTAACACATTCAGTGAACATTCGAGCAGGAGCAGAGGGCTGGTATGGATTTCTATTTCCAACAAGCACATGCTGAGAGAAGTGCATGAAAAATCAAAAGCCATACTCAATTAAACATATTCATCTTCTATCCTGAACAAAAAGGCCTTTGAGAAGTTTAGCTATATTGGCAGCAGTGATATTGCAGCTATAAAACTCAGAAAAAAGTTTCCTACATATAAATGAAAAAATATATATATATATATCAAATCTCAAGTCAGGCCAAGTATATGATCATGTGTTTGACTTGGGAGAATATACAGGGACACAGTTTGCAAAACTATTGTGGGGCTGCAAAAGTTAGTGCTAATAAATCAATATTCATTAGCTCAAGAATTGCTAGGTCAAATATAGGTTGAGTACATAAAAGAAGCCTTTAAGGAGACACAGAATTTTGATCAAAATCCTGAGAAATAGGCAAATCTTTGAAAACAGATCTGGGAAAGGACCATAAAGACCCATGTCCCAAAACGTACATGTTACTTTATTAAACAGTAAGACAGTTGAAGACAACACAAGACAAATTTAAAATTTTTGAATTGTTCTAATCTCAAGTGATAGTTTAAACTGTTCCCTGGATAAGGATTATCCAATTCTGTTGTCATCATTCTTGGACATCTGTCGTATTATATATATATGCATCTTGTTGACCTCAGAGTGAGTCGTGTGAATTGTTCTGGTCAGTGACTTGTGAATCGATGTGCATTTTATGTCCACTATGGAACATAACTTCAACAAATCATAACTAGTAATGAAATTAAATCAATAATAGTGTCCTATCAAAGAAAAGCAAAGATCAGATCACTTCACTGCAAAGTTCTAACACTTAAATGAGAACTAATACAAATCCTCCTTAAAAATGATTCCTCTAGTCACCTAGAAAATCCTAATGGTTGTTGTTTGGTGCCATCGAGTTACTGTCCAACTCATAGTGACCCTACCTACAGCAGGCAAAACACTATTGTCTCTCTGCTATTTGTACGGTTTTCAATGGCAGATCGTTTTTTGGGAGTGAGTTGTCAGGTTCTTCTCCCAAGCCTACAGCACCTAGTGTTCCCAGGTGGGCCTCCCATCCAAGTATTAGCCAGGCCTGACCCTGCTTAGCATCTGAGATTTGACAAGATTGGATGCCACAGTGGTATGGTTGCAGGCCCTGCTTGGTTACATAGATAAAAACTGAGAAGTTAGAGAAGTGCTGCTATTTGGAATAAAGAATGAAAAGATTACCTCAGAGGTTCCTTAAAAGGGTTCATTGCCAGTAGTGAGCAGGTGGACAAAAGTGGCCCCGGAGTCAAGGATGAAGTAAATATTGGAGGCATAAGTCTGAGATTTTTTTAGGGCTGAGGTTTAGCTAAGTTGGTAGAGTGGCACTTTGTGCTTTCTGAGCCCCTTGGTTCAATCCCAAGCATCACAAAAATGGAAGAACAACATGGTAATCCACTCCCAAAGCAATCCCAAACAATCAACCATTGAAAACCCTATGAGGGTCTCTATGAGTTGGACCTCAACAGTACCTGACAACAACAGCAGCAGGTATGAGACTGTACATTCAGTAGGAGGATTCACTTGTGCAATGTGGAAAACATCACTTAGCTTCTTTGACCCTATTTTCTTTTCTCATAAGGCAAAAGGATTGTGTTTAGAGGGCTTAAATGTTCAGCACTATCAAAATAGTAATGACAAGTGATGCTTGGTAATTTTCAGCAGTTAGTGGAAGAACATAAACATTGCACTTGGATTTATGGGTTTTAAAAAATTATTACCTATTACCTTTGAAATATTCAGTGCTTAGTCACTTAACAATTTTCCAATGGATTTAGTCTTTAGACCTCTAGAATATTTAACAGGATGACAGTAGCCATAAACTTATAATAACATAAAGTTCTGGTTTTTTGAGTTTTGATAAAAATTTAAGCTGTAAATTTCACAACTTCTCAGATTTCCAAAAATATCACATTAGAATTAGTCATACTAGATTTAGAGTACTATTTGTACATGTATGAAACCATTTTCCTTGAATAACAACTGAGCTGAGAAATCATAATTTTAAATAACATAACATAATTTAGAACTTTGAATAATTCTTCAAGTATTGAATTGGATGATTCATTAGAAAAAGTATGCAAATAAAATAATTTTTAATAGGCCTATAACTGTTTATTATATGGATAAACATTGTCTCTGCTATAAAATACAACATTCTGTTTTGTCCTTTAGGCTATGAAGACATAGTCACAGTTTGAAAACAGTAGATTTACCTTCACTCTTTTACTTTCTCTTTTCACTGTATATTAGATAATTCATTAAATTATCAGTGTCAATTATCTTATGGTTTCAGTTTATAATCTTGATTTATGTGAAATGGCTCCCAAATAGATCAAAAGCGTTTACCTGAGCCAAGTTATTTCAAAAAAGACCATTCCATTCCATTTCTCTGCATGTATACATGCACTTGAAAGATCCAAGAATGGCTTTTCAGTAGCATTCCATGTACTAATAAAGCATTACAATGTAGGAAACAACATGGAATAGTCCAGAGAGAAAACATCAAGTTAAAATGCTTAAGCACTTCCTATACTTCTAGGGATCCTTATCCAGTTATTCTGACTGGTCATTATTTGTTTGGTAAAACTTCCCAAATAACTCATTAATATTTACATAGCTATCTGAATTATAAACTTCAAATAGCAGAAACCAAATGTCTTTTATGCATAATTCAGAAGATCTTTGCAGAAAACAATTTTTGGATTGCAATTGCTCTTTAATCCACCTTTTGAATTTCTACATGAGAATTCAATGGCAGTGCAATTCATATCAATTCATTCATGGTTGATATTAAAACTTCCTTTATGAAGATAGTATGGTAGAAGCAAAACTCTGAACTCCAAAAAGAGGGCAATTGTCATATGTGAGAACTATTTCTGTGGGAAAGTTGTACATTTTTATAGTACTTAGTACTTTTTAACATTATAGGTATAATTGAATTCTTACAAAGTATCTGTGTGAATCATCTTCACTAGTATAAAATAAATTCCCTGATCAAACAGAGTTGCTATTAAAATTCTATATAATTTGTTATTAGAATTGACTTGATTTCTAACTAGTAAAATTCTTGAGCTATCATTGCCTTCAAAATAACTCAAAAAAGAAAAATTACCACAGGTCAGCATTGATATTCATTCCTCTAATTTATGCATTGAGTATTGCTTTCTTTATAAGTATAAAGAATGTTGGTCATAGAATTGAAGTGAATAATTTACTCATGTGTTGCCAAAATGTTATCATATTCAGCCACACATAAAAGTAAACTATATCCTTGTGATATTATGAAAATGACTTTTTGCCTGACAAAGCATAGTTTCTCTACAGATGGATTACAAATACATACAAGTTATTTAGTGGAACTCTTTGGAATTATGAACTGTATTCCGTATGAACCCCAAAAGGAGTCAGTATGATTAATTGTTACCTCAATGAATATAAAATGAATGAATAATTACCATCCACTTATTGCAAACTATTACCCTCACTATATAGTTCACATGAGTTACATTCAATTCACAGTAATGTAAAGAGATTAGTTGAAACTGACCAAGTACAGGAAATTCAGAGTTAAAGTTGAAAGTATCTTGGAGTGTTGGTCTTTATAGCACATATGGTAAAAACTATCTGTAGTATGAATTCACATATGGTAGACCTTTGAGTGGGTTTCATTTCCCTGAGGGAAGGGAGGTTTCCTGTGAGATAAAAGGAAGAAGCTCCTACATTATGCTTATTTGAAAAATGGCTATGTGTGAAATTTAAATGAATAATGTATACCATATACTTATAAAGATTTCTGTTAAACAATGGCATGCAAGCATGAACAGAAGTTAACAATATTTTCTAACCTCAGCTATCATTTCAGAAAAAATGTGCTGTTAAAAGCAGAAAAGTATGAATGACTCAGCATAATCTGTCACCATGACTTTTAAAACAAATCAAACACCAGGACATATAGAGAAAAGCAAGTATATGTTATTTAATTTTCAATATCTAAACAGTCTTGGGATATTTCCTAACCTACAGATTTTTTGTGGGTTACAAGCTTGTAGTTTTAAGAAAGTTCAAAATATTGATACATTTAGATATTTCATAAACTACTTGAAAATTTATAACATACTTAAAAACTATATAATACTAAAATGCTTTATACATTATATTTTAGCTAGATTCTGCTTATGAAAGCTTTGGAGAAGTGTGTAGAGTTTTAATTATAGGGCTGAGAAAAGAGATAAATGTACATATGTAATGTTAATGTTGCTAGGTGCTGTTAAGTCACGTCTTACTCATAGCAACCCTTATAGGGTTTTCAATGGCTGATTGTTTCAGGATTGCCTTGGGAGTAGGTTGCCATGGCCTTCTCCCATTTTTGTGGTGCTGGGAATTGAACTTGGGACCTCAGAAACTTTGAGCAGCACTGTACCAACTGAGCTAAATCCCAGCCCACATACATAATAGTCATACTATATATGTAAGTACACACAATCTTTTAGAGGGAAAATATTATGTTAGTTGATAATGAACATATATCTTGCAAAAGGACAACATGCTATCAGAACATTTATGTCTGTCACAAATTTACCAAATGATAAGTGTGAAAAACATCTAGTGTAAATATCAATAAACAATTAAAGCATAGATCAAAATACTCAAATATATAGAAGCTAATATAATCTTCCATAAAACCACACAATCATGCAATGAAAATTAAAAAATGCTCTTTTAAAACCAGAAACATCGGTTTATTAACTGCATAATATACATTTAGCTCTGCAAATTAGTATGCATTGAAAGATGCATTACCTGGGAAAAATGACTAGTTCTAAAAGGAATTGAGTTGTAGGCAATTCTAAGTTATTGACAATATAACACAAAGCCCAGAACATGGATAATTAGTTTGCTGAATTTATTAATGATATTTGTAATTAGATACAACACATTCTTGTCAAAAAGGTATATATAAATTAAAATACTACTAAAATGATGAACTTTGTACTCTAATATCATATTTAATAAAATTAGATAATACAGAAACAGGAGACTTTAACTGCAAATCATAGTTTGTGGTCACAAATACATTTACTTTTTTGTCAGTAAGAATAATTTGAAATTCTCAGATGAGGTCCAAACAAAAACAATTTAAACTTAGATCTGAAAATATGTTCATTGTCATTTGGCCCAATTTCTGCAACATGTAGAAGTAGAACTTGAACCATAGAAGTTCAAAATGTAAAGGAGTGGCAAAGCTAGATCCAGAACTGCTTTTCACCATACTGAGAAACAATGTCTGATAAACTTTGCTTATTCATGATTATGCTAGTCCAACTGCACGAATTATGTCAATTGTGGTTAAATAAATCTGTTGTATCATTCAAGAAAAGTATACTATCCACCATTTTCCAGGCACTGTGCTAGATACAAGACATAACAAAAAGCAATCAAATACAGCAACTGCCATGCACATATGCAAGTATTACTTTTCTTAATTTGAAGACCAGTTCATATTTCTCATTGCCTCCCAAAGAAGGAAGGTGGTTGCAGAAGAATTTTTATACAAGGAGGATTAATTTAGAAATGTGGGAGAGAGTAGAATGAAAACATGTGGGTGTGTTTTCGTGTGTGTGTGTGTGTGTGTGTGTGTGCGCTTATGCCTATTTCTGTCTGTGTTTTTCATCTGTGTGAACATGTGAACACTATTAGAAGTTTCCATATTAACTTTGAGAATTCTGTATTGCCTATAATCATGATAACAAGAGATCATTGGCAGAAAGTGTATCCAGCTTTTTAAGGTGGGTAACAACTCTGGCTATGTCAGTGCACAAGTCTGCCAAATGTAACATTCCTTGCCTTAGGAACAAAGCTACAGAGACAAAGTTTTAGACATTCCTATGGAATCAAGAAGTGTCTCAATGTCATCCATATAATGGAATACCTGGCACTTTTTCTCATCATTATCATTTCAAAATGATCCATATCACAAAAATAATCTTGATTTCATAACACAAAAATGATAAAACAAGGGCTTTGAAAGTCTATTGGAATTGTTAAGTGCCGTCGAGTCGAGTCCAACTCATAGTGACCCTATGTACAGCAGATCAAAACACTTGCCTATTCTGTGCCAGGCAAATGATCTTATTTATGTTTAAGCCGATTGTTGCAGACACTGTGTCAATCCATCTGGTGGGAGGTTTTCCTCTTTTACACTGACCTGCCACTCTCCCGAACATGATGTCTTTCTCTAGGGATTGATCTCTCTGGATTACATGTCTGAAATACGTAAGACTCAGTCTGGCCATTCTTCCTTCCAAGGAGCACTCTGGATGCACTTCTTCTAGGACAGATTTGTTCATTCTTTTGGCAGTCCATGGTATATTCAATAGACGTCTCCAGCACCACAATTCAAAAGCATCAATTCTTTTTCTGTCTCCCTTGTTCAATGTCCAGCTTTCATAATCATATGATGCCACTGAAAATACCATGGCATGAGTCAGACGGACCTTCGTCTTCAATGTGACATCTTTGCTTTTCAATACTCTACAGAGATCTTTTGCCACAGCTTTTTCCAGAGCAATGCGTCTTTTGATTTCTTGACCACAGGTGTTGATTATAGAGCCAAGCAAAGTAAAATCTTGGACAACCTCAATCTTTTCTCCATTTATTATGAAGTTGCATACTGACCCAGTTGTAAGGATATTGTCTTGTTGATGTTTAGTCACAACATATACTGAAGGGTATGATCTTTGATTTTTTTCAGTAAATATTTTAAATCCTCTTCACTTTCAGCAAACAGAGTTGTGTCATCTGCATAACACAGGTTGTTAATGAGTCTTTTTCCTCCAATCCTGATGCCGGGTTCTTCCTCATAAAGTCCAGCTTCTCCGATTATTTGCTCAACATATAAATTTCACATAGGGTGAAAGTATACACCCCTGATGCACACCTTTCTCAACTTTATACCACGCAGTATCTCCTTGTTCTATTCAAACAACTGCCTCCTGGTTCATGTACAGATTTCTCATGAGTACAATTAGGTGCTCTGGTCTTCCCATTTTCCAAAGTGTTATCCATAACTTACTATGATCCATATAGTCAAATGCCTTTGCATAGTCAATAAAACATAGACATCTTTCTGATGTTCTCTATTTTTGGTTAATATCCACCTGACATCAGCAATGATGTCCCTGGTTCCCCACCCTCTTCTGAATCCCATTTGATTTTCTGGGAATTCCCTGTCTATATACTGTTGCAGTCGCTTTTGAATTATCTTTAGTAAAATTTTGCTTTTGTGCGATATTAATGATATTGTCAAGTAGTTTGCACATTAAGTTGGATCCCCTTTTTTGGGAACAGGAACAAATATGGATCTCTTCCAGTCAGTTGGCCAAGTAGCTGTTTTCCAAATCTGTTGGCATAAACATGTTCAGTGCTGCATCTGTTTGTTGAAACATTTCTATTGGTATCCCATCAATTCCTGGAGGTTTGTATTTCACCAGTTCTGTCAAGGCAGTTTCCACTTCCTCCTTCAATACCATTGGTTCCTCTTCACATGCAACCTCTTGGAATGGTTGGTCATCTACCAATTCTTCCCTGTATAAAGATTCTGTGTATTCCTTCCATCTTCTTTTGATGTTTCCTGCATCATTTAATATTTTCCCTGTAGAATCTTTCACTACTGCCACTTGAGGCTTGAATTTTTTCTTCACTTCCTTAAGCTTGAGAAACACAGAATGTGTTCTTCCCTTTGGCTTTCTGCTTCCAGCTTTTTGCGCATGTCATTATAATATTTGCTTTTGTTTTCTTGAGCTCCCTTCTAAAATCGTCTGTTTAGTTCCTTAATTTCAACATGCCTTCCTTTTACTTTAGCTGCTCGACATTCAAGGACAATTTCCAGTGTCTCTTTTAACATGTAATTTGGTCTTTTCTTTTCTTTTTTCTGTTTTTTTTTTGTCTTTTTAATAACTTTTTGCTTCCATCTTGAATGATATCTTTTATGTCATGCAACAACTCCTTTGGTCTCCTATCATTTTTGTCTAATGAGTTAAACCTATTCTTGAGGTGGTCTCTGAACTCAGGTGGGATATACTCAAGTTCATACCGTGGCTCTCCTATACTTGTTCTAATTTTCTATAGCTTCAGTTTGAACTTGCCTATGAGAAGTTGATGGTCTGATCCACAGTCAGCACCTGGTCTTGTTTTGACATTTAGTATAGAGCTTTTCCACCGTCTCTTTCCTCATATGTAGTCAATTTGATTCCTGTATGTTCCATCTGGTGAAGTCCATGTGCATAGTCTCCATTCTGGTGTTGAAAACATGTATTTGCAATGAAAAGGTCATTGGTCTGACAAAATTCTGTCATGCGATCTGCTTCGTTTCTGTCACCAAGACTGTATTTTCCAACTACTAAGCTTTCTTCTTTGTTTCCAACCTTTGCATTCCAGTCACCAGTGATTATTAGTATGTCTTGATTGCATGTTTGATCTATTTCAGATTGCAGATGCTAGTAGAAATCTTCCCTTTCTTCATTTTTGGCCTTAGAGTTGGTGCATAAATTTGAATAATAGTCATATTAACTGGCCTTCCTTGTAGACATATGGATATTATTCTATCACTGACAACATTGTATTTCAGAACAGATCTTGAAATGTCTTTTGTGATGATGAATGCAACCTCATTGCTGTTTAGTTTATCATTCTCATCATAGTAGGCCATATGATTATCTTACTCAACATGACCTATGCCAATCCATTTTATCTCAGTGATGCCTAGAATGTCAGTGTTTATGCGCTCCATTTCTCTTTTAACAATTTCCAATTTTCCTAGATTCATACTGCGTACATTCCATGTTCCAGTTATTGATGGATGTTTACAGTTGTTTCTCCTCATTTTGATTCATTTGCACATCAGCAAATGGAGGTCCCTGGGGCTTTACTCCATTTCTGTCATCACGGTAGACTCTACTTTGAGGAGGCAACTCTTCCCCAGTAGTCTTTTGAGTGCCTTCCACCCTGGGGGGCTCATTTTCCAACACTATATCTGGCAGTGTTTCTTTGCTATTCATAGGGTTTTCAATGGGTAGTTGTTTCACGAAGTGGTTCGCCGGAATGTGTTTAAATAATATTTTTATAAAAATTAAACTATTTGGCATAATTAGAATATCCAAGCTTTTATAATAGATCACTTTTTATCCCCCAAATCCTTTCAGGCAGCACAGTCCACTGTGTGTGTGTGTGTGTGTGTGTGTGTGTGTGTGTGTGTGTGTGTGTGTGTGTGAGAGAGAGAGAGAGGCTGGAGATTACAGGTGTTTGTTTTTTTGGGGGGGACACTGTCTTACAGGTAGCACAGGCTGACCTCAAATTCATGCTCCACCAGCTGATAGACAGTATAACTTGCACAATTATTTTTCTATAGCTGTTTGTTCTGATGAAATAAAACTAATGTCCAATCTCCACTTTTTTGTTATATATATTTCTTCAGGAAATATTTATCATATTCTCCTTCATATACCACTAAAGCTACCTCTAGACCAGAAAGTAATAAGTTTGGATTTCAATCTACCTCATTATGTTCAGAAATATAAATATATAACTGAGCAACTGACAGTTCTTCCTTTCAGAATTAGTATTATTTGGTATTGCCAAATTTATTACAGTACTAAATCTTAATGGTTAATGGTTATCTTAACCAAAATGAGTTGACTAGCATTTCTGCAACATGTTCACTTTGGAAAATTGTGTATTGAAATGACAATAGTTAAACAAGAAAAATTTGTGAACGTGACTAATGAAAACCAATCTCATATGGTCATTACAAAATATATTTATCACTCAGTCGAAGAAAGTATATCTTATTCATGCTTTATAAAGAAATGAAGGAGATATCCTTGTTAGTTTATATTTTTACTTTGCTGTAAATGTTGGAGACATTTATTTGAATGTGCTATCACACAATGACATAAATCCATTCAGTACACTTATTTGATTGATTGCACCTCACACATTCAAATAAACATGTACAGCATGATCTCAAATTCAGATAAACAAATGGCATTTACTTAAATGTCTTCACATGCATATTGGATTGAACATTCAAATGCATTTAAATCAGTCTCGGAAGTGACTCACTGATGCATTGTTAAAAGGTGAACATAATGCTTTCTAATACTTATCTGTTAGAATCTTGCACGCTGCACATTTACCCAAGGCTATTCCTAACTCACTCCTGCAGCTGTAGCCCTGTGGCATCTGATCCCAACAGATCTCGGAAGCTAAGCAGGGTCAGGCCC